>JAQZBX010104622.1:0-10931 GCA_029593785.1 Cabassous unicinctus | reverse complement strand
GTGCACACACATGCAGACAGACACACATGTGCCGGTGTCCCCCTTTGGAGAGGTGTTTCCACAGGGCAGAAAGGACGTCCTGGCCCGCCAGCCCTCCAGAGGCCACTTCCTGGGGGAGCTGTTCTCTAGTTGGCATCTCTGCTTCAGCCCATAGAGCCTGACAAGTCTTGGGACCCAGGGCTTGCAGCCTGAGGGAAGGGAATTTTCCAGGAAGGGCAGGGCAGGGCTTAGAAATGGGCCTTCCGTTCAGCCCTCTCACAGTGCCCTCCAGACCCTGCCCTTCCCCTTCTCCTGGGGAGCACTTCCGGAGAGCCCCTGGGGCTCACTGGCAGCAAGGACTCATCTACTGCAGAGGAAGGGGATTTATTGCAGGTGAGGGAGGAAGAGGCCAAAGGGTCAACGGGGGAGTGAGAGGTCACCAGCGTGCACACTTGTGTACCTGCTCACACTCAGGGACATGTGCAACCCTGCACTCGGGTACTGAAAGACACTCGGGCATGAACAAGCCAAACTGGCTGCACGGTTCCCAGACATAACCAAGGCCAGGGTCCAGGCACTCCAGGGCCCCCTGCCTCCCGCCTGCCTTCCTTCTTTCCCCAGCTCCCTTTCAGGGGCTGTCCTTACTGTCCTTAGCCTTAGTGCAAGACATCTGCCAGGCTCACCATAACCCTAGCAGCCCCCTGTGCCATCCGCTGGACCCCACTGGCACGTCGGGAAGCAGCTACTCTGCACTGGGGACCAACTTCTGCCCTGGGGGAGAGGAGGGACGGCGGGGGTGCCGGGTGTCCCTGAGCCCCCGGTGCCACCTTCGCCTCCCCCACCCCAGGCGGTCCCTCTGAGCTCGTCTGAGTCTCTGTCCGTCCGGGGACCTCCGTGGGCCTGCCGGGCGGGCGGGGGGCGCTCAGGCCTTGCTACCCCGCGGCAGGGTCTGCGGGGAGTGCAGCTCCACCGACTGGCGCCGCCGTACGTCGCGCTCCTCCCAGTCGGTGTCGGGCTCCAGGCCCTTCAGCACCGACAGACGCTCCGACAGGCTCTTGACCGGGGGGAACAGGACGTAGTTGTAGAGGAGGGAGCCCAGGATGGCGCCGATCAGGGGTCCGATCCAGAAGACCTGGGGAGGGCGAGCGGAGAGGACGGCTCGGCATCGCGCCCCGGGAGGGTCTCCCTCGCCGAACCCAGCGCTCCGCTGTCCCTGCGGGGAGAGGCAGGGAGGGAGGCACCTCCTCACGGCTGAAGCCCTCCTTCCCCGTGGCGCCTTGCGTCTGGCCCTGGGGACTTGCGCCTCTCTCCACTTTCAGACACACCTTTGTGTTGGAAAGGGGTCTCACAGGCAATTAATATGACAGCAGCGCGTTAGGGTGATGGTTGTGGGCGTGAACTCAGGAGCCGACAGCCTCGGTGTAAATCCCGATTCTACCACCAGGGCTGTGTGTGTTCGGTTGTTACTTTCCCTCTGTGGCTCAGTTTCCTTTCCTTGTAGTAATACCTACCTCCCAGTGTTGTTATAAAAATTAAATGAGTTAATATTTGCATAGCACCTAGAATAGGGCGTAGCAAATGCTAAGCGAATGATAGGTGCAAAATACTAAAAACATATGTATTGGCTTTTGTAATATTACCATTTATCGAGTTCTAAGTGCCAGGCACTGTGTGATCTGTTTTTCACTTAATCCTTTTAAGAAGGCAATGAGGTAAGAACTGCCATTATCCCCAGTTTACAGATGTGGACACTGAGTCTTCAGCCTCAGATCTGAAGGGTGGAACCCAAGACTCCTGGATTGTGGAGAGTTTGGGGCACAACTGCTGAGCCCCCTCAGCTCACCCTGGACCACTCTATTCCCTCCCTTGTTCTCCATCTGAGGTGGATTTCTGGGGAGGGGAAGGCAGGGGGGTTTCAGCCATTACCCAGTGGTCATCAAACTTGCCGGTGATGACGGCCGGAGCCAGGGAACGAGCAGGATTCATGGAGCAGCCAGTGTAGTGGATCTATGATGGGAAGCAAAGGCCAGGGGGAGAAGGGAGGTGAGGACAGAGCAGGGAGTCCTCGACCCCCACCCCCATCCTTGACCTCATCCACCTGAGTATTGGAGATGAGACAAACTAAAGGGAATCCTTGCTCTGGGCAATTAAGTTCATGGGATATATGGGGTTCTGTATTCACTTGGGGCTGTGGTGTTTGGGTGTCAGCCTCTCTGGGGAGTGTCCGTGAGTCTGCCTCTCTGGGGGGTTCTTTGTATCGGTCCCTCTGGGGAGGGTCTTTGTGCCTGTCACTTTTGGGGGTTCTCTGTGTCTGTCTTTTGAGTGGTCTGTGTGTCTGAACCTCCAGGGAGGCTGGAACCAGTGGCCACGACCTACCCCGAGGAGGTGGCCCAGGGCCACGGAGAAGCCAATGGAGAGTGCGGGGGTGCCCAGGTTGTCTGCGCGTCGCTCATCGGTGGAGGCGAAGATGCAGAGCACCAGCTGCAGGGTCAGGAAGAGCTCCACAGTCACAGCCTGGCCAGCTGTCGTGTTGTTGCTGAGCTGGGGACAGAGGGAGGTGGCGCTGAGCATGCTCCCCTCTCTGGCTCTGTCTTCCCACCTGCCTGCAGTTGAGGCTCCAGGGCGGCCCCTGGGTGGGGAGCCACCTTAGCCCAAGCTCCTGAAGCCTTGGGCCTGGGCCTGGGCCCTGGCAGGGGGATGGACCCCAGAACCACCCACGGACCTGCAGCCAGAGGTAGGAAAACTGACTCCATAGCTCATTAGGTTTGGGGCCTGGGGTGTTATGCCCACAGTGTGGGAGGAAAAGGACATTGAGATCCAGATTTTCTGTTTCCTGAAGAACAAGAAGGGAAAAGGTTTCAATTGCAGCGAGGAGCTTTTGGGCCAGGCCCTAGGAAGGCCTTTCTCTGTTTAGGTCATAAGGCGCTGCTGAATGAGAGGGCTGTGGGCTTTCTGTGGCCAAAGAAACAGGGACAAGGCCTACAGCCAGGCAGTTGAGACCTTGGGTCTGGGGGATGGTCCTAGTGTGCCCCCTCCCCCAAGTTCACAATAGGACTCTTTCCCCAAATCCATTCCCCATTGTGTTTTGGGGCCTCAGTTTTTCTCTGACCGTTTCCTCCCTGCTCCTCCCAAGGAGGTTGGGGCAGGGGCAAGGGAGCCCTGTATTGTGATGCCACCACACCCATGTGAGCCCCCATCGTCCCAGCAGACCTTCCCCTGGATGAGGAGAGCACTTGGGGGCTGAGCAAAGAGGTGATTTCATAACTGAGCCGCACCCAGCCCTTGATTTCTCCCCAGGTTTTGTCATCCTGTGCCCTACACCCTGCCCTCTGGGGCTGGGCTCTGTGCCGGGTGGAGCCACAGCAGCTCTCAGCTCTCATGCTCCTTCTCCAGGCCCTGAACCCACACCCCTCAGTCCCAGATCTGCAGATGGTACCCTTGTGTCTCTCTAGTGTCTAACCTAAATCCCTCCTGCTGTCTGTTGCCAGAGTGTCTAGTGGGAAGCGGTGGAAAGAGCTTTGGAGACAGACACTTTGGAGACCACTGACTTACCTGAGTCTCAATTTTTCCTTCTGTAAAATGGGGTTAATAAAACGGATTCTGGAGGACCATGTGAGGACTGAAAATGACAAGAGCAGAGCCCCAGCCCTGTGCCAGTTGGTACAGAGGCAAAGAGCCCTGTGCTCGTGTGGGCGTGGGTTTGGGGTCAGACAGCTCTGGGTCTCTTTCCAGGTGCTTCCACTCATTGGTTCTGTGATTTGGGTCAATTGAATGCTGAGCCTCAGTTTACCACTCAGGGT
This sequence comes from Cabassous unicinctus, assembly GCA_029593785.1. Taxonomy (NCBI): domain Eukaryota; kingdom Metazoa; phylum Chordata; class Mammalia; order Cingulata; family Chlamyphoridae; genus Cabassous; species Cabassous unicinctus. The sequence goes on along the minus strand of JAQZBX010104622.1, from coordinate 7,152 downwards.
GGCAGGATCAGAGGACGTTCTAGGGTTGCAACAACGGTGAAGTGGCACCTGGTAGGGCACGGAGCAGATGCATGTCAATGGTAACTTCCTGGTGGCCAGGGTGGCCTCCCCAGGGTCCTCAGAGGACACCTGGGACCACCTTGGGTGTTGTCCCCGGCTCTCCCGAGCCTCAAGGCAAGTGAGCCCCACAGCTGCCCTCTTCTAGCCAGGCAGATTTCTCCCTGGTTCCTCAAGATTTAAATGCTGAGCAGTAGCTTAAGGAAACCTTCCCAGACCCTTCCCTTCAGAGGGCCCCAGTCAGCTGCAAAATGAGGGTGTAACTGGCTGGCTGATCCCTAGGGCCCCTTAGTGCTCCCAATGCACTGCTATTAAGGAAGGCGATTCCCCAGCTTTGCATTCTGAGGCTTTCTTGACCATGCTCTCAGGAAGTTCCTCTTTCAGTCTAACTGGACCTCTCCTTACTGCAAACTGAACTACTTTCATTTTCAATGAAATTAGGCTTGCTCCTCATCCTATCTTCTACCTTGGTCACGCTAGCCTTTTCTCAGCTCTGAGACCCCATGTTTTGCATTTTGAAGAAAGGACACCTCTACTTCTCGCATAAGGAAGGGCCCCGCTTCCTCATGGGGGTTGGGACTAAAGGAGGGGATGGCCACAGAGATGGTGAAGGACTCTGCTGAATTCATTTCAGAGATGTCAGAGCTCTTATCCAGTGGACTAAGAATGTCTGGGAGCAGGCCAAGAAATAGGGGAGACTGAGGCACAAAGAGGCACCTCCTTTCCTAACTTGGAATGGGGGGGCAGAGTGAGAGCTGAGGTGAGGGGAGCACAGATTGTCCCTCCCTACCTATGCCCCTCAGATTCAGGAGAGGTGGAGGAGGGGGGCATGAGGGGGAAGGGGGTGCAGCCTCACCCTCAGCTCCCAAGAAGCCCAAGGTGCCCAATTAGCCACTGTATCATGTAATCAGCAATTAGCTCCTGGGCTCCAGGGACCTTCTCCAGCGTCTGGAGAGACCTTGTCCCTGCAGCTTTCCCCTGGCTTCCAGTCGTTCCTCTGGTCTTGACAAACAGGAACTTTTGGCCCATCATTCCCCTCTCTGAGCCTCAGTTTCCTCATTTGCAAAACGAGGCTTAGATGATGGCTAGAGGGAGGAAACACTAGTCAGGCTGAAAGGTAATGGGTTTTGTGGTCAAGCCTGGCTTTGGGGGCTGGCTCTGGCACTTTCCCTCTCTCGGCCTATCTCACATCCTTCAGACATGGGGATAGCTACCCCACCCCGCCGTTGGGAGGTGTCAGTGCCTGGCTTGAGGGGAGCACCTGCCGTGGGGCCCAGCACTCAGGAGGTGCTGCCGAAAGGCTGGTCCCACTGCCTCTTAGAAGACTCTCGTGACCAGCACTCGGAGGTCCCTCCCAGCTCAAAGATCCTGCCTGTTTTGGGACCCTGCCCCCTGCCGAGCTCTAGCCCAGTCTTCCCTGTAAGGTAGGCGTCAAGTCCAACAGGACAGACACCTCCAGGAGACTCAGAGCAGAAGCCACCAGCAGAACCTTTTGTACCCTGCCTCTGCTGTGATGTTATTGCTCCTTTTATGCTGATTCTCCCACAGCGGCTGTGTTCCTGGCTCCAGCCCTTCACACACACACACACTCACACACACAATCCCTCCCCGCTCTTTCTCATCCCCTGCCCAGACCCTCTCAGAGATCCTCATTCTTTCCCAGGGACACCCCCCTCCCAGGCTCTGGCTACTCACTGCATTGACAGCCAAGTCCCCGCGGATGTCTGGCGGCGTGATCTCGTGCAGGATCGCGGCCCCCGCCACAGCCCCCAAGAGCTGAGCGGCCACGTAGAAGGCGGCTCGGAGGAAGGAGACGTGGCAGCCCACCAGGCAGGCCACCGTCACCGCGGGGTTGATGTGAGCCCCGCTGACGTGGCCCAGAGTCTGCACCAGGGTGCCGATACCCAGGCCGAAGGCCATGGCGATCTGTAGCACCGAGGGCAGGGCCTGAGGCCAGTTGAGGGCCGAGCCGAGCCCAAAGAAGACGAACAGGAGGGTGGCCAGGAACTCGGCCAGCACGGCCCTGGAGAAGGCGATGGACCGGAGCTCCCACATGCTGTGGAGCCTCCCGCAGCCTGGCCCAGCCGTCTCGGGCAGCAGGCTCGTGGCTCACCCTCCTGCTCTCACCCAGGGTCTCTGAGTGGACTGGGCCATGGCAATATATGGGGCCCTTCCAGCCTGGATTTGGTCATGTGGGGAAGAGGTGGGGTTTAGGCCCGTACCCTCTCCAGTGGCTGTCCCCCCGCCCCCACTCCCTACCATGGCCCACCGCATGCCTATCACCCCATCTTGGCCTTCACAGTTGACTAATGTTCCCCATTAATGAGCTCCAGATAAGCTCTGACGTCCCCTGGTTTTCCTTGTTTGTTCCCTCAGCTACCTCCAGGCTGCGGCCCCAGGCCTCCCCACACCCCCACTCCCCTCACCACTACTTCCAATGCCACCTTCTCTAGCGGATTGTGTCCAGCCCGCTCTCTGTAACCCAAACTGTTGGCCAAGGCAGGGCCAGTACCTCACCCTCAGGTGTCCATGAGAGAAGATGTCAAAGTGACATCTGGTGCCTGGGAAGTGCTTCCTGCTGTCTGACCTCCAACTTTTCCTTCTTGGTGGAGATGGAAAACAACTGGTTGGCTTGTGACAAGCCTTCTAAAGCATAAAGGTTTTATGTCTTTTCTGTGCTTGGCTTTCTTGCAGTCATTCTCCCATAAGTCATTAAACTTTTTTTTTCACCTCCTCCCTGGTACCTCAGCCAAACAGCAGAGCTCATAGCCTCGAGGCAGGGGGATGGTTTCAATGGCATTGGGACCCTGGACCTGGGTGATGGAGTCAAACCGGGGTCAATGGAGGAAGCTGAGGTCTTTCACTCAAGCCTTGCCTTTTTCCAGGTCTGTGAGTTACCCCATTTTGTCATGTGTAAAATGGGTATAATAACAAAACCCACCCCATAGGATTGGACTTCAGATTAAATGAAATAATGTATGTAAAATGCTTAGAGCTGTGCCTGGTCCATAATAAGCCCTCAATAAATATCAGCTGTTATTAATTGTAGTATTTACATTGTGAGGAGGTGAACAAGTCCCCCAAACATCCGTGTCAGGGTCTTAGAAGTTATGACAGCTCTAGGCACCTCCGCCCACACCCCCTTCCCCAGAGCTTGGAGCTACCCAGGCCACAGGTCAAGACATTTCTGTGGGTCAGTGAGCTGTGCAGGCTCAGGAAAGCTGCAATGCTTGATAAGTGGCTCCCTGGCCTCAGTGCCCACTCAGCCTGGCCTCTGGGCAATGCCACCTCCTGCCATCTGTGCTGCTGTGGCCGCTGGAACTGTTCTAGGAGTCCCAGCCCCACTGCCCAGCTCTTCACTAGTCTCCAGTCCTGCTCCTGGAGAAGCACCTCCTGCTTCCTTCTCCTGGGGACCCAAAGGCAGGGTAGGGCCCAGAGTGAGGTCAGGAGGCCTGGGTCCTGGACCCTGCTCCATCTCCCTTGACCAGCAGGTTCCAGGGCAAGTACTAGTCCCAGGAATGGGGATACGGGAGAGATTGGAAACTGTAGAGTGAAGACCCTCTTGTTGTGTTGATGGGGAAGACTGAGGCCCAGGGAGGGCAAGTGATGTAGCCAAGGTGGTCCAGCAAGTGAGTGGCTGAGCTGGAATTGGGACCTAGTCTGGAGAACTTTCTGCCACATTCTACCCTGATGGGCCACACTCCAAACCTCAGTTTCCTTGCCTGGACAGTGGGAGTAATGATGCCTCCCCATGAAATTGTTGTGAGGATGGAGTAATATAATGAATGGGAACGTATTTTGCAATTGAGACTGCATCATCCAAGTGTATATATATATATATATATATATATAGGGACTTGTGACTCCTGCTATTAAGGAGGCAGAGGAAGAGGAGGAGGGAGGGGAAAAAAGAAGAAAATGACTCAAACAGAATGGAAGCCCCAAAAGAGCAGGAATTCTCGTGGGTCTTGTTCTCTGGTATTCCTAGGGCCCAGCACAGTGCCTTAGACATAGCTAGTGCTCAGACAGCTCTAGAATGAAGAGAACTGCTCTCAACCCCCACGAGAGGCCTGGATGAGTTCAAATGGCCTGGAGCCTGCAGTGGGGACCATGGGTTTCACACTCCCATCTCTGCCTGGTTACCCACCCACTTCCCGCTCTCGGGTTCAAGCACTGAAGCTGGCTAGGCTCAGGCCTGAGCCTCAGGGAGTCTCCAGAAAATCTTTCCTGCGAGCCTCCTGTGAGCCTAAGTTGAGACAATGGTTTCCAAACCCACCGTCTGCTGTGGAGCTGCTGTGTGCAGCAGGTCGCTTGCCCTATCTGGTTGCTCCTCTCCGGGCAAGGCGTTTGTGATCTTGAGAGAGCAGCCTGCCAACCCTCGATTCTGGGCAGGCCCTCTCCTAACACTGAAAACATTTTACCTCCTGATAAACCCAGAAGAGGCATCCCAGCTTCTCTTTGTATCTTTTTAAGACCCAACCCAAATATATGTGTGTTTGGTGCATTGTATGGTTGATGTGTGTGCGTTTGTTATGTGTGGGTGTGTATGTTAGGTGTGTATGTGTTTGTGTGTTTGATGCGTGTGTAGCTTTGGGATGTGGGTGTAAGTGTTTAGGGTAAGTGTGTTCAGTCACTCAGCCACACAATGATTGAATTCAGAACCTGAGAATCGGCACATCCAGCCTGTGGATCTCGTGGCTCGCAGGTCACACAGCTTCCGTGGCACTCTGGACCCCAGTCTAGGAGGAGGGGAGGGCACCAGCCACGACTGCACCCCCACCGTGTCCGTGCTTTGCATTTGACTCTTCCATCAAGGCGGAGAAAAAGAAGGTGTTCCTGTCAAAGCTGGCTGGGCTGGTGCCCGGAGTGCCAGGCGGCCAGCAGAGCTATGACGAAGGCCACGCTGTGTCTTCTCAGTAATAAAGCAGCTCAGTTTCAGCTACTTGTGGGGCTCTTCCTTTCTTAGGTCCCATAAAGCATTTGGTTGTTATTTTGCAAGAAAATGTGGAACTGCAGTCATTCTTCAGTGGTAACTATTTGCTTCACTAGTCTGGAATTCTGGCCTCACTCCTCTGTTTCCACACCTCTCTGTATATGCAATAACTCTGTTGAAATGCTAAACCACGGTGTAACCTTTTTGAAGACATTTTAAACAGCAATTAAACTGAACAGGTGTAGGAACAAGAGCAGGTGAACACACTTGACCAAGTTTTGGTATGCAGAGACAGTGACAGCCACTCCCAGCTGCTGTGAGGCTCCATCGAGATTTTAGACTGTGGCTGAAAAGCACATTTTAGAATTGATGAACTCTAGCCCTAATTATCTTAAATAAACATTTAGTGCCTTCTCTGTCATGCGCTGTTTTAGACATTCTTACACATACTCATTCTCTTAATCCTCAGAACAAGTCTGTGAGCTAAATGTTAACATCCGCCCCCTTTTTTTTTAAAGATGAAGAAAGTGAGGCAGAGGGAGGTTAAGTAATTTTCCTAAGGTCACACAGCAAGTAAGTGGGGAAGTAGGTCTAGAACCCCCACAGTCTGGTGTCAGGGGGTCTTTTTTGTCTTAACTTTTAATTTTGAAATAATTTCAACTTATAGGACAGTTGCAAAAATAATATAAAACTATACAGAGAGGGAAGCGGGTGTGGCTCAGTGGATAGAGCCCCCGTTTACCATATGGGAGGCCCGGGTTCGCATCCCGAGGCCTCCTTGTGAGGGCACGCCGGCTAGCCCAGCGCCGTGGGCTGATGCGGCAAGACCTCACAGCAAGGGGGAGATAAGAAAAAAAAAAAACAAAAAACTATACAGAGAGCTCCAATATCCATCCCATCCAGCTATTCAGATCCACTAACTTTTAATATTTTGCAACATTTGCCTTATCGTTCTATCTATCTATCATCTATCTATCCTCTAAACATTTGAGAGTAAGTTGTATACATCATGCTCCTTGAACACTTAAGAACAAGAACATTCACTTCAATAATCACCTTAGGTACAGTTATTAAGTTCAAGAAATTTAACCTTGATATAAAGCTTACAGTCTATATCCTAATTTTCTATATGTCCCAATAATGTTAGGGGCCTTTTTTTTTTTTTGTTTTAAAGATTTATTTATTTATTTATTTATTTATCCCCCCCTTGCTGCTTGTGTTTGCTGTGTCCATTTGCTGTGTGTTTCTTCCGTGTCTGCTTATCTCCCCCTTGCTGTGAGGTCCTGCTGCATCAGCCCACCGCGCCGCGTGGGCCGGCCTGCCCTCACAAGGAGGCCCCGGCTCCCACATGGTAAACGGGGGCTCTATCGATTGAGCCACACCCGCTTCCCAGGGGACTTTTTTTGATTGTGAAAGTGAATCCCTACCTCATGTCCTGAAACAAGTTGGGAAGATGTAAGAAAGAGAGTTAAAGATATCTCAATGATAAAGAAACAGGGCTTTGAGCAACATTTGCTAGTAGCTTGAAAGAGGGGGAGGGTCCCTGGAAGAGGGGAGGTGGGAGGAGTGTCTGTGGGGAGCCTGTGGGTCTGTGGCCAGGGAGGCTGTCCATGGTGGAGCACAGTGACAGGATTTCGGAAACAGTGCTGACGGTTGACGTGAGGTGTGTTTGTGTCTCCTGCTGTGAGCCAAGCTGCAAATGCCCTCTATTCTCTCCTCTAGGTCGGTAAAAGTGGGCCGCACACCATAGCCTGGTGCTTTGGGGAATGAGCAAGAAGGAACAGGACAGATCCACAGTCTGGACGAAGCGGGACAGTGAGGACGGCAGCCACAGGCAGCCAGCTAGCTGGAAGAGTGGGTGGCTAGGGTCAGGGTCCCCAGGAGGCCTCAGAGTATTATAGGGTATTGGATCCACATGGTTCTGGGGCAGATCTTTTTTTTTTTTCTTTTTTTTTTCTTTAACTTTATTTGTACATTTAATAATTGAAAATATAAACAATTAAAAACTAAAAAGTAAACACAGATGAATAAATATATACATTTCTCCATTAAATGTAATAGATACATATAAATTTTTTTTTTTTTTATCAAACAATATGTTACACAATATATTTGGTTCATAGTAATGCATTCATGCAGTATTTGTCCTTTTGTGTCTGGCT
>JAQZBX010104621.1:0-10933 GCA_029593785.1 Cabassous unicinctus | reverse complement strand
TAGCATATGCAAGGTTTGTTCTCTCTGCCACCTCCATCTCCTCTTTGTGAAACTCTGCCTTCCCCTTGGAGATATGCCTCCCTAAAGATTAGGAGGAAAAAAAACACATAATCCTGGGGGTCAGGAAGGCATGAGCTTAAATCTACAATGAGTCAGTGAACTCCTAAAATTCAAGATGAGCTTCAATGCCAGTGGGGGCTCTTTAGGGACAGGAAGAGGCAAGATACCAAGACATAGACAGCCGCATGAGTTCTGCTGGCAGAAGCACCTGCCTATCTCCATAAATCAACTCCAATGAGTTAATTCCTCATAAAAAATGATGAATGAAAGCCTCCAGGAGCTGGCACAGGCCGGGCTTGGTGAGAACCCAAGATTGCTAACATGCCTACCGGACTTGTCCCAAAGTTTGGGGGCAGGGTATCAAAGCCAGTGAAGACTCCTGTGTGCACTTATGGCCCTGACACCCCAGACCCGCATCTTGAGTTCCAGACATTCTGGGAATTCAGGACCAGCCAAAATCTGTGTTTTGTGCTGATAAAATTTAGTGAATTTTAGAATCAGAGAGAGCTGGATTCCTAGCATGTAAACTTGGGCAAGGCACATAACTTTGCCATCTATAAAATGGGGATAATGATACCCATTAGGGCATGCTCAATAATAAATAACTGTTATTATGATTATAGCACGCATCTCCCCCTACAGGAACAGCTGTATGGCCTCGAGTTGGAGGATTATGTAGGAATTATGCTGATCCAGCCAGAGAGACAGGAAATGGAAAAGGGATGACTTGCTTGACCCTCATTTGGAATTGTAAGCCCCTCCTGGCTCTTTTCCTCCTTACTGCTCCACTCAGTCCTGCTGGGTCATTGTAAGTGAACAAGTTCCCTGGTGGGGAAGCAGGAGCACCGTGTGCAGCTGCCTCTGAGAAAGCCTTGAATTCATTGTGGGAATTCACTGCCTGGTTTCCTCTTGTATACTTCATCAGCAAGCATTTGAGTACAGCAGTGTGCCAGGCATTGCTCTGAGCAGAGGGCCCTAAAGACCCTCTATTATAGCCATCCTCACCTCACATCACATCCTTGCTGTTAATTTACTCTTCTGTTTCCATTCCTGGTAGGTCCCTCTAGGGCAGGGATCATGTCTTGCTCATCTTGACGGCCCTCTAGTCAGAAGAATGCCTGGGAAGAAGGAGAGGGACACCCAGCTTCAACAAGCCCCTTCAAGAAGCTTTCCTTTCATCTCCTACAGAAGCTTTCACCAGACAAATAATTCTCTTTTCCTGTCCCACTGTCCCATAGCACTATATAACTTAGCATTTAAATATTTTGTTTCTTTTATTTTTATTTCTCCCGAACCAGAATTAGATGACGATTAAAATAAATGACATGAAGTGATGTTTGTCAAGTACCTGGTACCCAGATGCAGTCCAGCAAATGCTTGTTTCCTTTCATTCCTTTCCTCCTTGAGGATGATACCTACATCATATTAGGTGGAACCATATGAAATTACTGGTTTTGTAGGTCTAAAATGGTGAAATATTAATAATTTCATATGGTTCAAGTTAATATTTTATTTGGTGACCCAAAACTGATTGATGGATAAATTGATTTAGGAGAAAACACTTCTTACTGGCAGTGGCTGAGGGAAGATGAGAGGACTTGTATATCCAGCATGTTGTGAAAATGAGCTACATGCTAGGTATGCTAGGTACCATACAAGGAACAAGGGATGTAGAGCTAGAAGGGCCCTGCCCTCAAGGAGCTGACAATCCAGGAAGAGATAAGCAAGGAAACAAATAGTTAGAATTCAATATGGTGACTAATGCAGCAAAAGTCCAGGGAATGTGCTATGGAAACACAAGAAGAGGAAATGAGGTGCTCAGCCCGCAGAGGGCAGGGAAAAGCTTTCCGGGAGGATTGACATCGGACCTGAAGCTTGAAGGCTGCAGAGGCATTCTTCACAGAGGAGCGTCAATGCAGGGCCTTGCAGGCACAGAGGATAACAAGGGCAGAGATGCGAGAGCAGAGTCCCTGTAAGGAACCAACGGACCCATGTCTCCCAAGCAAATATGCCACCGGCAGTGCAAGTATCCTCACATAGATCTTTAAAAAGAAAGCAGTGGTTCTTGTGGAGAGAGCTGGTGGTCCTGCTTGCTAGGAGGATGAGCAGGATTTTCTCTGGGGGGCCTTCTACCCAAAGGCACTGGTGTTCGGCAGCAGCAGTGGGCACCGTCCCCTGAGCCCGTGCCCTCCGTCCACCACAGTGTCTCCGCCTCCTGGCCCACTCTGAGCCTCAGGCTCCACTTTGCTTCTCTGACCACAGATCAGCCCTTCAGAACCTGGAATTTTTCAGCCTTCCACAGGGCCCACCCTTCCTTCCACCCTCCCTTCCACCCTCCCTTCCACCCACCTATTAACTGCAAGCAATAAACGTCTGCTCTGCCAGGAAAGAGGCTGTTTCTTTTGTCCTTCTTCTCATGGCCACGTTGCAAGGCCCAGGCCGGGGGCAGCAGCTCTATTGCTGTTATTGATGTTTCCGTGGGCAGGGGACAGAGGGGGCTGAAGTTGTTCTGTCAGACACGTGTGCTGGATAAATTGCTCCATCTCGCACGTGGCTCTGTCCTCCCCGCATCCCACCTCCCTCTTCCAAGGCCTTTGTCATTCTATTAGAGCCTGGCCCTTCACTCTGAGTGTCCTGGGAACAGGCCATAGTCTCTGAACTTGGCTGAAATGGAAGAGCCTCGAGCAGTGACAGGAAAGGCATTGACTTAGGGGAGAAATGTAGAGAGTGGGAAGGACCCAAGTCCCAGTGAAACGAGGTCCCAAGCATCTGCTAAGAACAGTCGGTGCCTGAGTGACGGACAGGGTTGGGGAGAGGCCTGAGAAAGGAGGCAGACTCCTTTACGTTCCTCCCAGAGTTTTTTAAATAAAGAATAGAATATATATATATATATATATATATACATGCACCCACAAAATAGCACCCATATTTCCTTAATTAAACTTATTTTATCAAAGGATTTTACAAAGAACTAAAGCCCCTCCTCTTACCATCTCCATCAAGAGGCACCTCCCACCACCACCATCCCAGATTAATATTTCAGCAGGGTTCCTGACTCTTAGTAAATACACCAGGATCAATTGTTTGCTATAGCCCCTGCTCACCGCCGCCTTAGACAGTAATATTTTAAAGTTGATTGGATCTTAAAATTGTAAGAGGTCCCTGGTGTCATGACTTTGCTGGCATTATCAGCTCAGCCATTGTCTTACAAAGCAATCTCCTGCTGAAGCACATGCTCTCTCCCCCCACCCCCGGCTGCAGAGAGCACAGGAGAGGTGCCCGCCCGCAGCGGCTCAGCTAAGGCACAAGCCATGGGGAAGCATGCCCATGCTTCTCCTGGCTGGCCCGCCCCATGACCTTGGGAATGCGGGGACGTGTCCTTGCTGCATCAAGGGAGGCTCCCGGGCTTTTTCCCTCCCTCTCCCTTCTTTTTCCTTTTTTTTAATATGCCCGTTGACAGTGTCATCTCTCAACTTGATAAACTTGTCAGAGGGAGCTCCGGGAAAGTGTGACATGGAGGTTGGAGTGATTGCTGAGTGTGCAGGCAGAAGGGGCTGGGGTGGGAGGCACTGGGACATTAGCCTGGGGGCAGGCCTAGCTTCTGGGGTGTTCGTGGCTCACAGGCTATGAGCACTACTCCCCAGTCTTTGCCGACCAAGACAGGGAAGAGGGAAAGTGAGCTTCATGGGCGGGAATGTGACGGGCTCTGTTGGAGAGGAGAATGGCCAGCACCAGCTGAGGAGAGTGTGAGGCTGCCAGTGTGTGCCCGAGTGCAGACACTGCCAGCAACGCCTGCGGGGCTCCACGTGTGCAAGTGTGGGAGAGAGAGACAGGGTATGGTGGGCTCTTTGGGAGGCAGGCCACTGAGTAGGCGAGGTGTGAAGGGCGGGATGGAAGGCAAAGGGCAACCTGGAAAGGAGGACCTGGATGCATCACCTTTTTTTTCTCCTGAACAGTTCTAACAGGTCCTCCCTGAGAGATCTTTCCAGATGAGCAGCTGGCATCCATAATCATCTGCAGTTATGGAATTTTACACTGAAACTCCTCCTCTGAGCTCAGAGGGAGTGTGCCAGGGATCATTGTGTCCCTGAGCCTGGCAAATGCTTTCCATGTCACTGGCTTTCTATTGATAGTAATTGAACAAATGTTGGCTCAGTGAATGAAACTCAGAATTTCACTTTTGCCTATCGTAATTTGCCGGGGCGTGGAGGAACATCCACATTCAGTGATCAATGTGGTGGGGTAGAAAGATCTGAATTTGAATACTGGAGCTACCCAAATTACCTCCCCTCCCTAACCCTTGCCTTCCTCATCTGGGCAATGGGAGGCATGAAAACTCATCACAGAAGACATCATCCAATAGTCTAACTTCTGGATAAAAATGCAAAGTGCTGTCATGAGAATGGGTACAATAATACAAGCAAAAGTCATCTGTAAATTGCAAAACATGGTACCAGTTGGGAAGACTGTCCTGATCCCCTCCCCTGGAACAGCTCCCCTTTCTCTGGGCTCCCACAGCACACAGGACTTGCCCTCCTCAAGCTCTTACAGCCCACCCCACCTTCCTTTTTCTCTCTGGAGGGAAGAAGCTGGCACTCTACCAATGGAATGGGCGTCCTCTTTTTCCTGTAATATCTAATAGTATAAGAAGCTTCTGCACCAGTGGTTTCAAGTGATTAGAACACTTCTCAGGAGCTGCCTTGAAGATCTAAGGACAAGACATTCTCCTCACTGGAAAGCACATTAGTTGCTCTCTGGTGCCCTGCCTCAAGTGTGATATTTATATTATGAGATGGGATTTGGGTCTAAAAATAAGGAAAGTTGCCAGTGCTCGGGATTATTGATACAAATGTAAATGACAAAACTGACAGCTAATGTGAAGAGCTCCACTTATGTCCAGGTTTCTAAACTGGGAAGGAGGTAAAATTAATAAATTAGGTCATTGACAATACCCAGGACGGAAGAGAATCATTGTCTCAGCTCACTGGCTCACTTTTTGGCCTTCACATAAAAAGAACTGCATTTTGGAAGCCCAGTGTAACTAAATACACACACCAAACACACAGGGATAAATTGTTAATGTAATTTATAGATTAAAAAAAAACATTGATGAGCTCTATTTAATGAAATAACATGGTAAATAAAAGTAACTCCATGATTATCCAGAGATTACCCATGATCAAATAAGGATATTGCAATAGAGTTTGGGTCATTGGTGTGGTGTGATAGGATATAGGAGTTGGAAATCCAGCAGCTTGGGGTCTTTTTTCCAGTTTGGCATCAACCAGCCTCATGACCTTTGGGCCTCAGTTTCCTCAGCTGCAAAATGAGGGGGTTGGACCAGGAGACATCTAAGGTCACTTCCAGTTTTGACATTCTGAGGTTCAAGACTGAGAATAATTTCCTTAGCACTTAAAGCTCCTGTGGGGCTTTGCGTGCCCATTCTGAGCACCAGTGACCTTTGTCTGGATGAGTGTCAGCTGATGGAGAGGTCTAATGAATAGGATACCAGCTAGCCGGACTTTGCTCTAGTCACTTTCTTCTTTTTGGCAGCACTTCTCTCCTTGGGGAGCTAAATAAAACTGGTCAGTTTTGCTTTCTTTTCTCATTTTCTGGTTTTTATCCACACCGCCAGCAGAGATTCTGGTTTTTCATTACTTTCGCTGCAGGTTTCAATCTTCCCCACCCCCAAAACAATAGCCTTTACCCTGTTGCATGGGGGAAAAAGCTCCAAATTGGCTCTGCCTCCTTAAGCTTTTGGAAACTTTTTACTGTGTGGATCTGCAAAGCCTCAATCTGGGGCCTGCTCTACACGGCAGTGTCTCTGCCTCAGAGGAATCTTCTAGCTTTTCTCCATTTCAAAGCTCTTGGGTCCACACAAATGCTCTTGGAGAGACAGCTTTTTTCCCCCCTTAGCAAAAATTCAGGTCTGTCACCAGGAAAGAAGAGGCTTTTCTGTGGAAATCTTCCTCATGCTGGTTATAAAGCCACTCACATCTCAGTATGAACTCTGCTAACTCGCCCTGCAGTCTTTGTGAGTGAGAAGTGAAATCCACACAAAGGTATAAAGAGCTGATCCATATAAAGATTGCTCTCTGGATTTCCATTGGGCAGCCGCTTTCTGAGGACTGCATCTCCGCTGTGGACAGCTGTGCAATTGAGACAGCAGCAGGATACCAGATGTGCCCACGCTTGCTAGGCAACAGGCTCAGAGGTTTGGCCAAACCAGCCCCGGATAATCACCAGAGAAGAAGGAAAAGCGCAGGGCTGGTCCAGAGTCTTTGTGTATTTCATGGGCCGGGAGTCTAACCCAGTGGACAGAGTAGGAGCGAGTTGAGCTGGAAGGTCTAATTCTCATATGACATGTGACGTCTTTGGCTATAAGCAACCCAGAATCGTGTCGCCGAGAGCACCCATGTAAAGATGCAGCAGGATGGTTAAGAAGTCTGGACTGATGAGCCCAGAAGACCTCAGTGGAAATGCTGCTCCTGCCTCTGGCTAGCCATGTGACTCAGGACTACTCCTAGGGTTTATGCATACAAAGGAGTTAGAATGTGCCTGACACACTTACTCATAGGAGTCTTTCTTTTACAAGGAAGAATTTAAAAGTCAGCAAGGTACAGTGACTAGATCAAGATCAAACAGCTAATAGCTAGTAAAGGTTAGTCTAAAATCCAGTTCTCATAATTCCCAGTTCACTGGTCTCTCCACTACACCAGTGTCGTAAGAATCACTTGGCTGACTGGCTCTTGGATGGAGTCTAGAATCTGAATATTACACAGAGATCTTAAGTGAGTCTCCAGAAGGAGACGGCAAATTTGAGAAAAACCCTCATTGCACGCCAGCGCCGACAATGGAATTCTTGGAGAAAGGGCTTCGTTCTTTAGGCATCTCTCCTGTCCACACAGGAGATGAGCAAACGAGCCATCAACAACGCATCAAGGACCCGAGGAAGACTCATCTAAACAGTTCTCAGTGATAGTCTTTGAGGAAACAAAGTAACAAAATTTTCCCAGGACTTTAGGAGAAAAAAATCTGTGTGCCTCCCTATGTGAGGTCTCTAATAGCAGTGTTGGAGAAGGTTCTCTCTTGGGCACATTTTAGTGAGCTCCTGCCTGTTCCGGAGTGACGTGGCTTTTCCTCCCACTTTGCTGGGCATCGGTGAACTATTGGGGGTTTACACAATCCAGGCTTTCAAAAGGGAACACAAAAAAGGGCCCCTCAGTTGGAAAGTGTGGAGGAGCAGATGGTAAAAAATGTTCTTGTCTCTTGAACATTAACGCCCTGGAAACTTTAACTTTGGTGTTTTTTTTTGTTTTTTTTTTATGGTTACTTTGGGCAACCACAAAAGATAAGAGAAGTGTGGCTGCGGCTATGCTGGGAGAGGAGAAACACATGCCCTGAAGCATTTTAGGTACAAAGGCAGGTGGCTTCAGATCGACTGCAGGTTACGAAATGAAAAAGCCCATTGTCGTTTTGGACTTCGCAGGGAGCCAGGAGTAAATAATACTTCTCCTATAGCTTTAGCCCCGTGCTATCTTAATTGCAATCTCTGGTGAGATTTGGAGTTATGCGTTTTTAACAAGCAAACCATAAAATAAGGTTTAATCTCCCCAGAGCCCTGGAGTTAATTTATCTGTCCACAGGCTAAGATCTTTTTAAAGGTTAAGAATGCTTGGATTTTCTTTCCAGGTCTCTGGGTTGGCTGGGTCGTTCTGCAGGTGTCTCCTACGGCTTGCGGCTGGAATCTGGCTTTCATCAGCGCTCAAGACCCGGCCCTTAGGAAGCGCCACAATAAGAATCAGGTGTGATTTCCTAGCGTCTACACTCCTACCTCTTCCTGATAGAGACACAGAGGTAATCCTCAGGACCATGTCGATGGCAGAAAATACATTAGATTTAGCCTCAGAAAATGAGGGTTTAAGTCTTTGCTCTGCAAAGCTGTGGGATTTAGGTGAAATTACTTAACCTCTCTGAGCTTTGGTTTCCTCATCTGTAAAATGGGGATAATATCTACCATGAAGTCTTCACAGGGCTTCATAAGCATTCAGTGGTATGTGGATGGCTTTTTTTGAATAGTAAAGTACAAATAGCTGTTAAGCTAGCCTTCTTACCTAGCTACTCATCCAGGCAGAATCTGTTGCCTTTAAAAAAAGAAAGCGCTTTCCTATGAAGCCATGACATGGAGGTCACAGGTGTTCAGAGCACATCTAAAAACCAGTCCTGGCTCCCACCTGGCCAGCACAGGTTCATTGCCAAAATATAGAGAGCACAGGACTTGGGCCTAGCTGCCTTGCAGAATGTATGTATATATATTATCTTCATCGTTCAGCCCAGTAGGGCCACGTGCCCTGGTCAGAGCACATTTCCTGCCCTTGCAGCCCTACGGGGGAACGTAACATTTGCAACCGATCCACCAATTGGGGGTACTCCATGAGAACAAAACAAGGGGAGCCTGCCTGCCTTCCGGGTGGAGGTGGAGGAGGAAGAGCTTTAGAGAGTGGCTTGACGCAGCTCATCATTTATAGACCACCCTACAGTCTTCAGCCACCCAGACTTTATAGCCTCATTGACTGGCATCTCCAACTTCAAATCCTGTTATGACTACCCACCCCTCCGTCATCCCCAACACACTGTTCCCAGCTCTCTTTCCCCTTTGTCACACTTGCTATCTTCTGCTCAGTGATTCTTCTTCCTGGTTTGCCTTTGCCTTTTATTTCCAGCAAACTCATTTTACTACTATCTATGAAAAAAAATTTTTTTTTCAGTTAGGCCAGCAATTTATTAAGGAAGGGAGGGAAGAGAAATGAGAGAAAATAACAGATTATGGGTCCCAGGTAGAGAGGAAAGGGGCTGAAAAGGGATAAAGAGGGCTGATTTACAGACTACAATTCCCCATTACAGATTACAAAATGCCCAGATTTACTTGCATACTGATCCAGGCAGGGGGGAAGAAGGCAAGAACAGGGCTATCTATGAAATCTTGAACACAAGGTCACTTCTTTCAGGAAGTCTTCCCAGATTAACATCATCCTTCGCTTGCTCTCATCACCCTTTTCCTTTGAATTCCCTGGTCATGTGTCTATTTGATTGGGTTATTATAATAACTCCTGAGTCAAAGTAAGCATGGCCTGGGACAGGGATGGTGCTTGGGAAAAGCAATTCTGTCTTCTGTGCCCTGCCGAAATCATCCAGGGCAAGGACAGACAAACCAGAGGTCAGGTGCAGGAAGTAGGAGAAGCTAGTGCTGTGGCTCAGGATTTCCCCTGAGCCACACAATGGAATGGTCTTAAATGCTCCTAGCTTTTTTGGTGGCGAGCCATGTGGCAAGGATCTAGGATTAGAAAGCATGTGCCAAGAGGGCACAGAGTTGTTCCTCTACAGCAGAGTTCTAATCCCCTCACTCCACCTCATAAGTTTTCCCTGATGTCCCATGACCCAAAGAAGAAAATCCACACTCCTCAGCCCGACAGCCAGGGCCTTTCACAACTGCCGCTACCTGATTTCAGCCATACCTTCCTAGCCTAGGTATCCCAAACATGCTGGTACACGGGCAGTCCCCTCCTCATACCTTTTCATCTCTTGCCCCTTCTGTCTGGAATACCCTTCTTTCTGTCCATCTTTCCACTCTCCAAATGTAATCCAGGCACTCAATTCATACCTCCGTGAGGCCTTTCACCTCTCTCCCCGAGTCGGAATCAAGTTTCCCTCCCTGATGCTCCCACAGCATGTCGTTGGTCCTTCCCTTATATGTTTACGTGGCACACCTGCCTTGTACTAGAGCTCCTTGTACATATGGCCACTTCCCACTCTAGGCGTGAACCTCTGGCGTCCAGCGACTCTGTCCTCCTTCTTGCCTCCTAGAATAACGCTTGGCGTTCAGGAGGCGCCATGGTAGGAATATGGAGTTAAAGTCACTGGATTAAGCTGCAGGACATCAGGGGAAACCTCCTAATTCTGCCTCAGAGCCCTACCCTTCCTGCCCTCTCCACACCCCCGTTCTGTTGCCCCTTTCCTGCAGGCAGGGCTCCATGTCCGCGTGGTGTTGCAGCCTGGGCTGGAAGCTGAAGTTCCGACTGGGGACAGAGCAAGGAGCCCTGGAGCGGAACCCGCCACCAGTCTCTCCCTCCCTAACGTGCCTCCTGAAGAGCTCCTCAGCTGCTGCCATTTGCCTTCACCTGTGGCTTTGGTGCTATTTAGGAGACACCTGAGACAGCTGGAGAAACAGCAATAACCCAATTGGAGCGTCTGACACCCAGGCTGGCGGCACCTTGGCAGGGAGGAGGAGGTGGACGCACAGGGTGGTCCCTGGTTCCGCCTGCGATGTGCGTTTTACCTTCAGGGAAAGCACTAGCAGTAAGATTCACAGAGAAAGCCAGGGGCCTCTGCTTCCTCCCCAGGTGTTTTCGTGAGAAACTGGTTTCTGGGCAGGGAGAGGACAAGGCTCCTTTTTCTTTCCCCACCGCCAAGGCATTCAGGAGGGTTTGAAAGAGGGAAACTTGGAGGAAGGGGAAGAGTAAATCAGAGGATGGGAAGGTTTACAATGCCTCCCTGGCCAAGAGAGCTTTCTGGGTGAGGGGCCAATTGCCCCTTCCAAGGTTTCCTGATTTCTCTCTCTGCTGCTCTGCACAGCCTATTTTCTCACTACTGTCTTCCCTTTTTCTCCAAGGTCACTGGTCACTTTTCCATTTCTGGGAATCTGAGGAGGTCCTCTGGGCCGAAACAGTGTGGAAATTAGAATGGAAGGATCCATAATTCCAAACACTTTTCCTTTCATTGAGGATGTCAAAGCTGAGAGAAAACGTTGTCAGTGGAGCTGAGTGCTGCGGCTTCCCAGTCCTCTTAGCACAGAGCAGCTCCAGGTGCCTCCCAT
>JAQZBX010104620.1:0-10931 GCA_029593785.1 Cabassous unicinctus | reverse complement strand
TGGCAGATATTCTTAATGTTTTAAGGATCATAGTGACTGACCTAGCCAATAACTCAAATGAAGAGACACAATGCACAGCAATGATGGCCTGGTTTAAATGCACAAGAAAGTCTGACAAGACTGAAGTCTATATCTTTTAATTTTTATATACTTTCTAAACATTTTTCATTCAACTTATAAGATATCAAAATATCTAGCTAGATCAGTTAGGCTAGAAAAAAATAAAAGACATTCAACCTGGAAAGGAAGTTCACTATTTGCAGATGACAAGGATCTATATATAGAATATCATGAAAAATCAACAACAAAGGTAATAGAGCTAATAAGTCCAGGGAAGTGGCAGGATAAAAGATCAACATGCAAACATTAGTAGTGTTTCTATACACTAAAACTGAATATTCCATTTACAGTAGCAACAAAAATAATCAAATATCTATAAATAAATTTAACTAAAAATGTAGAGGACTTCTACACAGAAAACTACACAACATTGCTATAAGTCATCAAAGAAGACCAATATAAATGGAAGGCCATTTCATATTCATGGATTGGAAGACTAAATATCCTTAAGATGTCAATTTTACCCAAAATGATTTACAGATTCAAGGCAATCCCAAAAAAATACCCAACAGCACTATTTTGCAGTAATGGAAAAAACCAATCATCACACTTATTTGGAAGGGTAAGGGGCCCCAAATACCCAAAAACATCTCAAAGAAGAAGAGCAAAGTTGGAGGATTAACACAACCTAACTTTAAAACATCTTACAACGATAAAATGCTCAAAACTGAATGGTATTGGCAAAAGGAAAGAAATACTGAACAATGGAACCAAATTTTGAGTTCATAAATAGACCCATACAGGTATGGACAACTGATAATTGACAAAAATGCCTAGACAACTCAACTGGGACAGAATATTATCTTCAACAATTAATGTTGGGAGAACTGGATACCATACACACAAAAAATGAAAGAAGATCACTATCTGACACCCTATACAAAAATTAACTCAAAATGTATCAGTGACCTAAATATGAAAGCATAGATCATAAAACTCCTAGAAGATAATGTACAGAAGCATCTCCAAGATCTTGTGGTAGGAAATTATTTCTTAAACTTTACACTCAAAGTGTGAGCAACAAAATTAAAAAATAGGTAAATGGGACCTCTACAAAATTATAGAGTTTTGGCTTTCAAAGAAGTTTATCTAGAAAGAAAGCCAATTTGATGAAATAACTTATTGGAAACCACATGTCCTATAAGGATCTAACATCCAGCATAAATAAGGAAATCCTACAACTCAACAATAAAAAGGCAGATGATCCAATTAAAAAATAGGCAAATTATTTGAACAATTTTTCTAAAGAGAAAATAAAAATGGCTAAACAGCACATGAAAAGATGCTCAACATCACTAGTTATCAGGGAAATGCAAATGAAAACTACTATGAGACATCATTTCATACATGCTAGACTGGCTACTATTGAAAAACAGAAAGCTACAAGTGTTGGAGAGGTACAAGTATTGGAGAGGAGTAGAGAAAGAGGAACACTCATTAATTGCTGGTGGGAATGTAGAATGGCACAGTCACTATGGAAGACATTTTGGCAGTTCCTCAGGTAGCTAAATATAGAATTGTTACATGATCCAGCAATCCTACTCCTTGTTATATATCTTGAAGAATTGAAAACAGGTACACAAACATATATCTTATACACACTAATTTTTAGAGCAACATTATTCATATTCTCCAAAAGATGGAAGCAACCCAAGTGTCCATCAACAGATGACTGGATTAGCAAAATGTGGTATATGCATACTACAGGATATTATTCAGCTTTAAGAAGTAATGAAGTACTGATGCATGCAGCAACATGGATGAAACTTGAGGACTTTATATTGAGTGAAGTAAGCCATATTCAAAAGGATAAATATTGCATGATGTCACTGATATGAACTAAGTATAGTGAGTGGACTCATAGAGGTAGAGTTTGGAAAATAGGTTAACAGGAGGTAGAATGAGCATAAAGAATGGTGAGCTGATGTTTAATCTCTGCAAAATTATAACTAGGTTGATTAAAATGGTATGGAAAAAAATGGTATGGAAATGGACTGATGTGAGGGTGGCACAGGGATGTGAGTTTAATTAGCAGCAATAAAGTGTGTGTGTTTGAATGTGGTTGAATGGTGAAATTTTGGGTTGTGCAAGTTGCTAGAAGGAAAGATATAGTATAAAATTGGATTTTATAACTCAGTGAACTGTTTTGGGCAAGGATTGTGGTTAATAATACAAATCTAAGACACATTTTGTAAGAGATATAACAAAGTTATCTCACTAGTACAGGGTGTTGATAGTCAGCTGGTATATGGAAAAAAAAAACACACCTAAACAAAACTTCTATGGGATAAAATATATTCTTGTTGCCATAGGCATGTTTTCTGGATAGATAGTTGCCTGCATCATAGCTAACAAAATATTAAACTTTCCTCCTGGTGAATTCCAGATACTTTCTCAAATAAGATTGCAAAGCTCTGGAATATATAAGCCTTGCCTAATCAAAGAAAACTGGCCAATAAGCCAAGCCCTCAATCTTAATGCTTGAATTTATGAATAATATTTGAGTAATAATGAAACTAAGACTAATTATAATTAATGCCTCAGAGTTTAATCCTGAAAACCTCCTTGTTTCTCAAACGTGTCCTCTCTCTAAGCCAAACTCTGCAAATAAACTTACTACCCCTCTCCTGCCAGAGCAGGAGACAAGATTTCCAGGGATAATCTTCCCTGGCGCCGAGGCATTATTACCAAGTGTTAAGCAGCAATGCATTTGGATAAAGACCTTGATCAAATTTGAGAAATATTAAATAAAACAGAGGTTTTATGGCAAGAGATTTCAAAATGAGTTGGAATTTCATTCCAGAGGTTATGTTTATGTATGTCCCAGGTAGATTACACAAACTGCCACAGTAAATAAAGCCCCAAACTAATGTGTTCCTGAGGACACTAAGGACATCTAGACACACTCAATGTGCTCTATCTGGGTATTAAAAAAAATCTATTTCCCCAATTTAATATAGTTAGACTCATTTATCATTGTGCTAATCATGATTCTTTGATTCCTTTCATTTGAATCTATGATTTTCAATGTATCTGTTAAATCTATTTCTCAGAGACTTAAATCTTCAGATTGTTCATATGCCAGTTGAGTGCTGAATCTCAGCAGAGCTGCAAACAACTCCTACTCTCCAGTTCTTTGGCCTTGCCCTGGACAACAACAAAGCAATGATGATGAACTAGTCTCATCTCCAAAACAAGGACTGTCTACAATAGCAAGCAAAACAATTTCTTTCCTTTGCCCCATAATAGCTAATTACACTATCAGCCTGAAGCATACAAGCAGACATCATCCTAAATACCTCAAGTTTGAGGAATGAACATAAAGAAGGGTGAAGTGTTACCATATACTAAACCAGATGTATTGTTATGGTAGTTATTATCTGATATTAAAGGAGTAACTTGTAAAATTGTTATAAAAAAATCTATTTAGAAAAAGTTCTGACAAAAGGAACTTAGCCTTCAACCTGCAACTGGTACATTGACCTACATTGCTCAGTATGGCTCAACACATTTTATACTGTATAACATCAAGTAGTACATAAATATCCCAAGTTTTATTTTATCAACATGCAGTAATCCTAGTGAAAGTCTGATTTTTTTTAATATTCCTTCAATGCCTGAAATATATCCTTATATTTCCAATATTTTGAACTTGAAGACATTGTCATAAAAATGTTTTAAAATTCTTATGTTCCTACATGGTCTGTCTGCATTGTTGGTTCCTGGGAAAAGGCATCACTACTCATTTTCTTACCAGTTAACACTCTTACAGAATTTAAGAGTTACATTTCTGAAACTTTGTTTGAATGAAAATGCCCTTAATTTGCACCATCTATTGATTTGTATTTAAACTTATATTACATGTTGAATTATTATCCAAGGTATTCTCCTCCAGATATTTGAATATGTAGATCCATTCTTACCTAATCCTCAAGGTACTGATAAAATCTATTACTATTCTGATTTTTCCTTTGGCTTTTCTCTCTACAAATTGGTACTTTATTTTGTAGATTTCTGTATCTCTGCATTGATATTTCTGAGTGTATATTTTTACTTTTAATTAATTTGAGCATCCTGCTATATAAGAATTTTTTTTCCCCAGAATATTAACTCATAATTTTTCATGCACCAATTTCATTTCCTTTTCTGCTTCTGCTTCCTCACAAGGACTTAGTAAATGGATCTATGACTTCAACATCTGATAACCTATTGTTACAGCCTTTTATTATCACAGAACATGGAACACAGAGTGAGGACTTTTGTCCTGAATGTTTAATAAATGGATGGTTTGGAAGCTAGCTACCTAGGTACCTGGATAGAATAGCAGACAGATAGGTGGATATATACCAATTTCATTTTTATCTTAGAGTTACAAGAGTATTTATTTCTTAAAATTTTTCAACATATTTGTGATTAATTTTATCTTGTAAAAAATGTTTCTTCAAATCTTTAAAATATCCTAATGAACTTTTTAAAACATGAAATTAAATATATATATATACACACAATATTCATTAAAAATCTAGATCTCTTTAATCTGTGATTTTTTCATAGCAATATACAGATGTAAAATCACTCTTTATCATTTAGAATATATTAACTAAAGGTTTTTAAATTTCCCAAAGTTTTTAAATTGTCTCAATATCTTTGGTGTCCCCGTGGCCCTCAAACTAAAACAAATTATCTGCCACCATAGCTGCAGAAAGCATTGTTGCCCCTGCTAGCCTTTTCCAAAAGCCCAGATCTTCAATGTATTTTGATTCACTGTGAATTATCTTTGCCATATCAGGGAATTTTTGTAGCCTTTACCAAGCTGAGCAATCTTCTTTGCCCAAAGTATATATAAAAGAATGAGAACATGGAGTTATGATGAAAAAATGTAAAGATCTTCTGAGGCTCTGTGAAATCCTTGCTGAGGGTCCCCAGATTTAGGGAAGTAAAAAATGCCCTTTACTAACTCAAGAGCGATTTATGCTTTCCCAGATATGACTTTTTATCTGTACTCACCAATCATTCCCTACACACTTTTGGAACTATGTTGATATCCTGCAGGGTTATGAGGAGATTTCTATTTTTGAGCCTTCATTTCTAAGTTTTTCCTTGGGGCTTCTTAGTCTTTCCCACCTTCTCATACTATCCTGACTGACAGCTATTAATCAGACTTTTCAGAGCAATGACAAGTTTGCTACTTTTCTCCACCATGCATTTGGGATTAGTAACTCATGATATGAGGTATACCTAACATTATTGTCATATCCCATGATCAAGGATCTTTTCATAGCACTTTTGGAAGGGTCCAAGTCTGGGACACAATAAAGCCACTTTATTGCTTTCTTTCTAAATCCATTCCAAAAGGTATCATATTTTGTCTTTAACTTAGAATACTTGTCAGTTTTTGTTGGTTTTTAATGCTGTTGATAATTTTAATCAATATATGGTTTTCCTTCATGCAACAATATTAGTTCAAACACTTGGAAAAATTTACTAGGGTGGCATCATTTATGTATATATTATAATGTAAATAAATTATAATTACAATCTGACATGAAATTGAAAATGTACTGAATCACCAGTGCTCTCTGAAATGTTTTGAAAACCTCTCCTTTTTAAGTTTAATGACAAAATTCTTTGCTAATTTTATTGCTAATAAGCACTATGGCAAATTTAATAATCTCAAGAGCAATGCAAAATAATACTTACCAATGAGTGTTTGAAGGAAAACTGGCCATTCTAGAGGGTGAAATAACTAGTTCCCCAGGGCTCCTGAGATGTATGACCTGCATATGCCATTCCTAAAGGATAGACACAATTGTTCATATAACCACCGGTAAATATAAACTTCCCTGAAAATTTGGATCCCAGCATTTTTTCAATGAAGAATGAAGCAGTATCACAGATCTTCTTATCTCTATAATTGCACAAATAAATATTCATGTTCTGGAAGATAAATATGTTCTGTCATTTCTCATATATATTTCTGTGATTTGATTTACTCTTTTATTTTATTTTATTATTCATGATTTTTTGTAAGATGGTACCTGAGCATATGTAATTGATGCATAGACAATACTGAAATATATAAATATAATGATACAGAAATTGATCTTGGACAAGTACTATGAATTTAATATTACTTGAACTAGATTGTAAAGGATACCTAAGAAATTCAGAGGCAAGAGTGAGTTACTACAGGATTTCATGGAAATAAATCTTCATAGGCAAAAATAGTATTTCAAATATCAAAGGATAGGTCAAGATATCCAGTGAAGTTTTTACTGTAAGCAATTTATTTATTTATTTGCTGGATATTGGGAACTAGATACATTTTACATAGATTTTTAATCTACTAATGTATTTCAAGTATATACAATTAATGAGGAATAAGGACCCCACTTATTATGTTCTTTTTCACATTTTAAAAATTTGAAGTAAATAATTTCTAATATCACTGAGGTAACAAGGTTCAGAAAAATAACCTGAACACTCTGTCTCTTTCTAATGATCTTGGCTATGCATTTAAATGTCATAATGCACTCTAAATTAGAAGAGGTGCAGTAAACTTAGTATAGTTTAAGTTAGCATATAAACTTAAGAAATTTGTGTAGACCAAGGAGAAGATTCAATCTGAAGAGATGGAGGATTAGAAGGAGATTTCTTAGGATCAATATCAATGTTGGCTTTGATAAAGGAAATTTTAAAAATTGTCTGGAAATATGGTTATATCCAATAACCTACTCCTTAGGTCACCAGTATCAACTTAATCACTGATTATTGTTTTTGATATTAAATAAAATCTCTCCTTTAAGGAGTTTCTCTAACTCATAAAAAAAGGAAGCTAATACAAGAAACATGCATATTGAAAGGATTATTATAAAAAACAATTTGTATGAAATCACTTGGAAAATACTAGAAAGGCAATGAATGTAATCAATAACAGCTAATCAATATTTCTACTACCTATTTAGAATGCTAGTCAATTTGTAAACTATTCATATTTACAAATGAATTATATATAAATAAAACGTTAATAAAAATACCATTTTAACATGTTTATAATTATCACCCCCAATTTCAAGTTTTCCACATACAATATTAAATAAATTGAAATGAGACCACTCAAGGTAATTAGTTTAAGATTTGAAAGGATACTTAAGATAGAAACAGTATTTCTTTATGATTTGGTAATAT
Organism: Cabassous unicinctus; assembly: GCA_029593785.1. NCBI lineage: Eukaryota > Metazoa > Chordata > Mammalia > Cingulata > Chlamyphoridae > Cabassous > Cabassous unicinctus. The sequence continues at coordinate 3,623 of JAQZBX010104620.1, read as the reverse complement.
TCAAGACAAACCTGCGTAAATAGTGATGGTTATAAGAATTATTTTTAGTAAGGGGATTTCAGTAAATTCGAGAAATGCATGTGAGAAAAATATCTAGACAGATCAGCTTGTTTCCAAGTGTTAATATTACTTCCCCACACTTATGAACTCCAAAGCATCAGACATCAAGGGGGTAATTGAACAGAAGTGGAAAAGAAAGCCAATAGGTAGCCTCTCCCCTCTCCCCAGCCATAATGTGTCTGACCCTGGATTGTGAATAAGATGTAACAACTTTGCTGGCTAGGGCCCTGAACTCCAGGTCCAGTCTAGTTCTGAAACTCTTGTTCCTGATGACAAAGTGGCCATGTGCAATGGGTATACAGGTAGGGAGAATTTCTTTATTTATGCTATGTTATTTTGCTTCCCATCCTGGACCTATTTCCTGCCCCATTTTCCCTTTCTCTTTAGGGTTTGTTTTGTCTATTTTTTGTTGTAACCTTTTGATGTAACAGCACTTTAAAAGGGCAACAACTGATTTATGAGATGGTGACCAATTTGAGCCTGTTTGAGGAGATCACCTTGTATAGGTGACTTCTGTTTTTAATAATAATAACAATAATCTGTCACTTTAAAAAAAGCAGGCATGCCCTTCATCAAATATTGGAAATCATGCCTGATGAAAGGACAGATACTTTGAGGAAGAATAAAGTTAGGTGGGGTGCTTTTCTGAGATTTTGTGTGTAGGTAAGAAAGTAAACTAGATAGACAGCAAGGGAAGACTGGTACATACTATGTTGGAAAACTTGAATCAATTAGATTCCAAATAGAATCAAATATTTTACTTTGAGTAAATGAGAAAAGAAAGGGCTCACAAATGTATCTTATAGAACAACCAAAATGAAAGCAAGATTAGGCATAATCTATCTAGTCTCTTTTGATTTAAAATCATTGTGAGGAGACCCTCAGGAAAATTCATTAACTTTATTAGAGAAACAGATTTTAACTCATCCAGCTAAAGATAAGGAGCAACTATCCAATCACCTGGTACCTGAAGAAAACCTTGATTTCATTTTAAATCATGTAATGTTCTTCACTTTTCTAATCCTATGCATGTTGAAATTGATATATAAGACCAGATTTAAGAAAAAAAATGAAAAGGGAACTATGTTAATTTGTTGGTTTCAAAATGCTATTTTTGTCCATTTTCTTTATGCAGAATTCTTAATGATAAATCCTATATTAATATCAAAGGTGGCTTTTATTTGAAAGCAATGTACATTGTTTCCATTTATTCATTAGCATATTATTATCATTTTATCTTTGTCTACAGTGAAATGGCAACACAATTGAAATCATGGACAATCTCACTATCTTCACAGAGTTTCTTCTCATGGATATTTCAACTTCCTGAGAGCTCCAAGTCCTTCAAGGTCTGATTTTTTTATTGATGTATCTGGAAGCTCTGACTGGGAATCTACTCTCTGTTACTGTCATTGTAACTGAGCCACATCTGCATTCTCCAATGTATTTTTTTATAGGCAATTTATCCCTAATCGATCATTGCTACATTTCAGTTACTTTTCCCAAAATGATAGTGACTTCTCTAACAGATAATAAATTGATTTCCATTCCAGCATGTGCTGCTCAGATTTTCATGTCTTTCTTTCTTCTATTCACAGAGTTTTCCTTCCTTGTGATGATGTCCTATGATCGCTATGTTACCATTTGCCACCTGTTACACTATGGGCTCATCACCACCCCCTGTCTGTGTGCACAGGCAGCTGGTGGCCCCTGGGAAATTGGGTTGGTGTATTCTGCTTTCAACACAGGCAACATGTTCAGGCTTCCCTTCACAGAGTCCAATGTGATCCAGCAATATGTCTGTGATAAACCTCAAATTTTGAGGATCTCATCTTCAAATGTTCAGATATCTGAGAGTGTGGTCCTAGCTATTAGTGCTTCCATTTTCTTAGTGTCGTCTGCCTTTTTATTTATATCATATATTAATATATTCCCAATGGTGCTTAGGATGCATTATGTGGAAGCCAATAACAAAGCCTTATCCACATGTACCCCACGATTGGCAATTATCATTCTGTTTATAATTTCTGGGTTGACTGCTCACTTAGACCCTATTGCAAAAGAAGCATCCCTTAGCAATCTTCTCAGGGCCATGTTCTACACCATGGTGCCTCCATTCATAAACCCCATCATTTATAGCCTGTGGAACAGAGAGATTAACTCTGCTCTGCATAGAATGTTCCACAGATATTTTTAGTGCCTATTCAGGATTTTTCTGGATTAAATATTCTGAATTATATTTGAAAGAAGCTTAACTCATATTTGATAGATGATGTTAAATTTTAGTCTATCCCTGTTAATAATCCAGATTTAAAAAATTCTCTGTATACCTTTTATCTTTATACATATGTGATCATGAGCCACACATCTTTGTCCTAATTTTTGAACTCCATACATATTATAATTCACCCATTCTCATGGAAAATATTTTCCATATTCTTAAAATGTTTTGGATAATTTAGGATGTTTGTTTGGCTAAAAAATTAATGATAACTGTTGGGGACCTTCAAGGTAGCACACATACTATGCACCTTGTCAGCAGCACCGGTGACTTGTAACATGGCCGCCAGGGCTGATACAAGAACAGCTTAAACTATTGTTAGCCTTCTTCAAGGAAGTTAAGAGAGTTCGCACCAAAAGCACCCCCTTTTCACGCCTAAAGCAACTGCTATCCACCCTAGCAAGAGCAACCACCAATCCCAAACTGCCACCCGTCCTTAGGTCCACCAATCCTCACCCTTTTCCCCTCAGTATATATACCCTGACTCTTCAATAAACCTTTGCAGCTTGATCAGATTCCTGTTTTGCTGTCATCTCTCGCATCTCTTGTTCCATCCCATTCCCGCTCCCCCTCTCGTAGGTTCCCGTTGACTGTCCCGCGGGCCGGGACAAGTGGCGCCCAACGTGGGGCTTGAGTACGGGGGATCCAGCGATGAACGTTGGTCAGAGAAGATAGCCGCATTATGGAGGAAACAAGGGATAGTCGCCGGGGAGCCTGCCCAGCGAACATAGAATCCCGGTAAGAGACCAACACAATTATGGGACAAGCATTAAGTGAGCACGAAGTATTCGTGGAGGGCCTAAAAGAGGCTTTAAAAATGCGAGGGGTAAAGGTTAAGGTTAAGCAGTTATTAAGTTTTTTTGATTTTTTAAAAGAGGTTTGTCCTTGGTTCCCTCAAAAAAGAACAATAGATGAAAAGAGATGGGTGAGAGTTGGAGATGCGCTTAAAGATTTTTACCAGATACTTGGTCCAGAGAAAGTACCAGTTACTACTTTTGCTTATTGGAATCTTATTAATGATATAATTAGCACTCAACAAAAAGATCAGACTATAGCCGCCGTAGTAAAAGCGGGCAAAAAAATTCTTAAAAACGAAACTAAAGAAACTGCGGCTTTTAGTCTAGAAGCCGCTACCGTTTCCACACAGAATGATAGGGCAAATAGTGAGGATTTAATATTAGATAGTGAAGATGAGAACCCCACTCCTCCTCACAGAAAAACTCATCTTAAGGAAAATAGAGAAAAGGAGAAGGGAGATCAGGCAGCCCATCCTAAAATTCGC
>JAQZBX010104619.1:0-10922 GCA_029593785.1 Cabassous unicinctus | reverse complement strand
AAAAAAAAAAAAAAAAAAAAAAGCCAAAATTCAATACCCATTAATAGAAAAACTCTCAGTAAACCAGCAATAAAAGGAAACTTCCACAACCTGATTAAAGGCATTAACAACAACAACAAATAAACTATAGCTAAAATCATTAATAATGGTGAAAGACTAAATGCTTGTTCTCTACGATCAGAAGTAAGGCTAAGGTGGATGAGCTCATCACTTCTGTTGTACACTGTATTTGAGGTCTTACCTCATATAATAAAACAAGAAAAGAGAATACATTTTAGAAATGAAGACTAATTCTTCTATAAACTCTGTTCATAGATGGCATGATTATCTGCATAGAAAATTCTAAGGAATTCTAAGGAATCACAAAAAGAAACCTACTTGAGTAAGTAAACTCAGCAAGACAACAGAATGCAAGGTCACTATATAAACCAAATTTTTTTCCATGTGCTAGCTACAAATAATTGGAAATGAAATTTTAAAAGTACAGTTTATAACAATAAACACAAAATACTTAGTAATAAATGTAGCAAAAGATATGTGAGTCCTCTATGTTCATAAAAGATTCAAAAGTGTTTAGACATCCATTCTCCCAAAAATGACCTACAAATTCAAGCCCCAAAGACTTTTGGGTAGAAATTTATTATCAAATATAAATGAAAATGCAAGGATCTAAAATAGCCAAAGTAAGTTTGAAAAATATGTATAAAGTTGGAGGACTTAAACTCCTTGGTTTCAAGACTTACTATAAAACTAGAATAATAAAGACACTGTTGTATTGGCATAAGTAAATCATATAGGTTAATGAAATAAAATTCCAGGAATATACATAGATGATGAATTGGTTTTTAACAAAGTAGCCAATGTAATTCAATGGGGGAAAAGATAGTCTTAAAAAAAAAGTTCTGAAAATCTGGTAATGATGAATATTTGACTTCTACTTCACCCCACACACAAAAATAATAATTCAAGAAGTATCATAGTCTTACACATCAAGTCCAGAACCATAAATCTTCTAGAATAACACAGAGGAGCAATTATGTAAAACTGGGATAGGCAAGGTTTCTTACTCAGCAAGTAAAAAGCACTAAACATTAAAAGAAAAAAATGATTAAATGTACTTTATCAAGATTTAAAACTTCAGCTCTTCAAAAGATACGGTTAATTTGGCCATGAAAAGAAATGAAGTATTGATACATGCTAAATGTTGATGATCCTTGAAAGCATTATGGTAACTGAAAGAAGCCAGACATAAAATGTTACATATTATACAATTCCATTTATATGAAATATTCAGAATAGATAAATCCATAGAGACAGATGGCAGATTGGTGGTTGTGAGGGACTGGGGGAAGGGGTAAATAGGAAGCAATTGTTTAACGCCTAAAGGTTTCCCTTTGGGATGATGGAAGGATTCGGGGCTAGATAAAAGTGGGGGCTGCACTTTAAATTGGTTAACTTTGTTAGGTAAATTTCATGCCAATTTAAAAAATAAATGAAAAGACACTGCTAAGGAAATGAAACAGCAAGCCCCACACTGGGAAACACTATTCAGAGCACATATATCTGACAAAAGACTTATACCCAGAATATACAAAGAATGTTTACAATTCAATAGTCAGAACAACCAATTCGGAATGAACATAATATTTGCACAGACATGCCACAAAATATATAAATATTGTAAATAAGCATGTGAAAAAAATATTTAATATCATTAGTCATCAGAGAAATGCACATGAAAATCATAATGAAATATAATTTCCCACAAACAAGAATGTCTAAAATTATAAAGGTAGACTGTGATGCAATGGAAACACTCATTTATTGCTCATTTATATTAGAGTCAAATAATACAGTTTTCATTTTGAAGTCTACTTTTTCTGTTATACAGCAACTTAAGGTTACTCATGATTAAAATTTACTTGTTTATATTTTTCATTCTTTTATTTTTAAACTGTTGTATTTTTAAATTTAAGGTGAGTATCTTGGAGACAGCAAATAGTTGGGACTTTTTTACTCAATATGATAACATCTGCCTTTTGATTGGAATATTTAAGCCTTTTATAGTTAGTGAAATTATTGATATGTTTGGGTTTAATACTACCCTCTTGCTACTATTTATTTTCTATTTATCTCTTCTGTTCATTGTTTTCCTTCTACTATTATTTTTTTAGTCTTTCATTTTATCTGTATTATTGGCTTATCAGCTATACTTCTGTTATACTTTTTATATTTTGCTCTAGGATTTATAATATGCATTTTAACTTATCTCAATATACCTTCAAATGATATTATATCACTTCACATACAATGTATGCCACTTACAACCATATTATTTGATTTCCCTTGTCTCTTGTCTCTATTTTTCTTGTCCTTTGTGCTCTTTTGGTCATATATTTTACTTTTATTCATTTTATAAACACTACAATAGAGTGTTAGGCTTGTTTTACATAGCTGATTACATTTTAAAGTTTCTTAAATAGAGAAAAAAGTCTTTCTTGTTTATCTACATATTAACCATGTGTAGTGCTCTTCATTCTTTTTTGTTTATCCATATTTATATCTGATGCCATGTTCCTTCTGCCTGAAGACCTTCCTTTAACACTTCTTACATTACCTATTTACTGCTGACAAATACTTCCAATTCTTTTTTATCTGAAAAAGTCTTTATTTTGCCTTCACATTTGAAACACATTTTCACTATATACAGAAATCTAAGTTGATGTATTATTTTTCTTTCAGCATTTTAAACATGTTATTTCATTGTATCCTTGCTTTCATGATTTTCAATAAGAAATGTATGATCAGCCCTAACATTTTTCCACTACATATTGTGCCTTTTTTTCTGGCTACTTTTAAGAATGTCTGCTTATCACTGGTTTTCAGCAATTTAGTAATGATCTCCCTCAGTGTGGGTTTCTTTGTGTTTATTCTGATTGTGGCTTGTTGAACTTCTTGCATTTTTGGATTAAAGGTTTCATCAAAATTGTAAAAATTCATTAAAATTGTATTTTATTGAAATATTAAATGCGTTTCTTAAAAAATATTCTTTTTGGTCCACTTCTGTCCACCTACTCTTTCCTGAACTGCAAGTACATATTTTCAATTGCTTGATATTGTCTCAGAAGACACTGCAGCTCTATGCATCTTTTCATTCTTCATTTTTTCTCTCTCTGCTTCACTTTGTATAGTTTCTATTGCTTTGTCTTCAGATAAATTCATATTTTGTTCTGTAGTATTATTTCAAATATTGTAATTTTTATCTCGAGGAGTTGTATTTGGATCTTTTTCGTATCTTCCATTTCCCTTTTCATTGTGTTCATGTTTTCCTTTACACATTAGCAAAATAAGTATAATTTAATAGCTGCCTTAATGACCTACTGTACCAATATGCTTTTAATGTTTGTTAAAGCCAACCCCACATCACTAGATTATTGCAAATCCCTGTGAATTCAAATATCCCTGTGGCAATACATTGAATTTATCCTAATTCCCATTCTGCAAGAATGCAAATCATGCCCAACTACATGCCAAAATTGGGATTGAAAAGAAGATATTATTAGGTAGGTCTATAACAACATATCAGTCTCCTTCACCTTGTGGCACTTCTTGTATATATGTCTTTAATATAGTTGGTACAGCTGAAGCATTCAGAGTAACCACCTTTTTAATCTTAAAGAAACCACTATTAGTAGCCAGGAAATTTTGACTTTATATACATTATAGACAAGAATAGTACTCATCATTCTAGTCCATGCCACAGGCATCCTAGTGTCTGTGGACTTTCAACGTGCTCCATGTATAGGCCAGACAAGAGAAAGTGTCAATGATGAAATGTTCCCAAGAGCAGTCCTCAGGAATTGCTTGATGGTAATTGGATCATCAATAACCCAGACTGGATAACTCTGAAGTATGTTTTATATTGTCTCCTAGATATCCCCAGTGGAACTGAGTCCCAGTTGCCCACATTGGTAACCTGCTCAATAAGACACCCTTTATTGGCTTCCTTCTCTTCCTTGTTTCACTTCTACACTCACCTACTAATGCCTAATAGGATCAACTCTCTGATATACTCATTGCTCTCTAATTCTTGTCTAAGGGTCTGTGTGGGATCCCAAACTAAGGTCTTTGGTATCAGAAGTAGTCTTATGAAGCAAATTCTGGATGGGATATTGGAACTGGACCACATTCTGGCCAAGTGGTAACAAGACCTCCATTGCGGGTGGTAAGTGAAGTGGTGGCAATCCCTGGCATGCCATAGTATCATAATTATTAATATCCTCCCGAGTGGTGAATAGTCATGGAATATAGGTTAAAGAAGGTGCACTGGTATAGGTGATAATATCATATCTCACTTTAGAGCTATCATGGCATTGGTACTTAAAAGAATTGTAGAATTGACTGGCTGTTTTTAACTATACTTGAAACACTTACAGAAAAAATAGAGAAACTTAGGTAAGCCAGCTATCAAGTCAGAGTATAATGTGAAAGCCAGAAATGTTCCATAACCACCATTGGAAAAAACTCTCATCCCCTAAAACAAATGGGCAGAATATTCTGAAAATTAGGCATAAAATCTGATGGTATGAAGTTATAAAAGAAGCTGAATTCAGAGGCCCAGAAAATCTTCTATGCTAAGATGAGGACCCTGAGACCTGAAATGAAGAGATCTGTTTGGACAGGAATCTAGAATTCCCAGATAACCTAAACTTTTTGGGCTGGGAGCTATAACCTTCCACACTATGTTCAGTAGGAGGATTCATAAGACACTCCCTTAACAAAAATAAATAAGTTGGTTTCCTTGTATCCATGGGAAAAATAGGATTCCAGAATAGCAGCGGATAGGTGGTGGCACCTCAAAGAAAAGCAGGAATAGAAAAGCAGCCACAAGACCTTCTTGACCTACAAAACTAAAAACTAGGTTTTTTTCTTCTGGAATTAATAGCATAAGAATAAATTTACAACAGATATACTTCCCTACAAGAAGTACAGTAGAGTGCTAGTAGAGATGTACTGCAAACAAGATCTCCTCCAGTCACGACTGCTGTGATTAACAGGGAGACCCACATATCTGCCGAGATTTTTCTCTGTCAGTCTTCCATAAATGTAATCTGAATTCTTGCAATGCTTACAAAGATCTACTAACTCTTTCATGATATGAGGATCTCCCTTAACCTGCTGACATTTATAACTTAAGAGCAAAGAAGGAACTCTGATTTCATTTATCTATGTGGCTCAAATTTGAGCTAACAGGAAGGAAGGTGTTCATAGTTGACTTAATTTTGGAACAGAAAGTAACAACTTTGATGGAAGGAAATACTAAATATTATATTATAATAATTATAAATTTCTCTCTCCTTTGAGGTCAGCACAGTGTGAGGTGGACCACACTCACCAAGAGCCTAAATTTAGATTTGTCACAGTTTTGAATGCCACTCTTTACAGCACTTCCTCTTTCGGCTCAGTTTGGCCTGAGATTGTCAGGCCCTGCTGTTAGTCTAAGAAAAGATATTTCTGATACATTTTTCTACCCAAACATGACCAAGCCAACAGATGTCCCTGCAGCACTTAAAAAATATCTCAAGTACCGTTCTTCCTTGAAAAAAGGTTTCAGGATTTCAGTAACATGACTATGAGAAGTTTTCTAGAAAACTTTTCAAAAGCCACTTGATGTACAGAATGTTAGAAAGGAGGAACTATTTTGTCTGGTATTACTATAGTTATGGATGCTTTCTTTATGTTATTTGCCAGAAATAATTATCCGATTTTTTCCTATTTTTTCAAACTTTTGTTTTCCTTATATATTGGGTGGATCTCTTGTAAACAGTCCTGTAAAGATCATAACTTCATTTTCCAAAAAATCCAATCTGACAGTCTCTGTCTCTTTATTGGTAAGTTTAGTTGTTTTATACATATTATGGTAATTAATAAATAGAAATAATTTTTCTTACATTTCATTTTTTATCTCAATTTCAACAGATTTTGCTTCCCTTTACTCCCTTATTGTCTTCCTAACAACTGATCTTCATAGTTTTCCCATAATAAGTCAGAAAGTTTAGTGGGTTTTCACTTCCCTGCTCTTGCTCTGTCCTTTGTCCAATTTTACTTCTGTGCTGTTATGGTTATTCTTCCTCTTGTTCTTTAGCCCTAATTTTATTATTTTTAACTTTACTAATTTAATTGATCATGCTTAGCCCCCACTTGGCTTGCAAAAACACCTGGATTTGTTTCTCTTCTTATTTGAGTACTTCCTCTAAAAGTGGGTCCCTGTATTATAAACCTTCAGAAGCCTCAAATGCTTCTGAACAAATGTTTTATATCCTGCATAAGAATGACAATTTAGCCTCATAGAAAATTTTAGGTTCCAATTATTTTACTTTAATACCCGATACTTTAACTGAAACCCTTGGAATATTGTAGATTCTGGAATTGAAAATCAAGTGTGTGGGGGCGGATGTGGCTCAAATGGCTGGGCGTCCGTCTCCCATATGGAGGGACCTGGGTTCAACCCCTGGGACCTCCCAGTAAAATAAAGAAAAAATATAGAAGACGCATGGGCTACCAGGCCCCGCACGCGGGCGTGCCCCCAGACCCTGTGCATGGGTGTGCCAGGCCCCGCTGAGCCACGCATCAAGATAATGACGTAACAGGAGAGTGACACAAGGGAGAGCCAAGGCGAGACGCGCCGAAAAACCAGGAACTAAGGTGGCACAGGTAGTAGGACACCTCTCTCCCACATCAGAGGTTTCCAGGATCTAATACCGGTGAAGACAGAGGAGAAGGATGAGAAGAGAGGGCAGGAAACAGACACAGAGAATTGCTCAGCGAATGGACACAGAAACAGCAAAAACGGGGGCGGGAGGGCGGCGGTTTAAAATGGATAAAAAGTAAAATAAATAAATGAATCTTAAAAAAACTAAAAATCAAATGTGTGCATATACATTATTTATGTAAAATACTCGGTTAGAACTAGGCCAACACCTGCCAATTTAAACACAATATTTCTGTAACTACTGTCACACTAAATGGTATGAATAATGGCAATAAAAAGCTTCACATCAGTTAAGGTTTGGCAGCCAAATAATTTTTGACTGATAACATTAAAAAAAAAAAAGTTTGTAGAGCCTTTGGGATTTTGGCATTATGAGTAGTGATTTACATACCTGTAACTTACAATATTAGTCCATTGCCCAGAATTTCTGTTAGTCTGAGTCTCATTCATTGTTACATGAGTCTTTCTCTCTAGAAGCTTTTAGAGAGTTCCACTTGTTGGTATCTCTTTAATTCCATTATAATGTATATAAGTGGGGGTTTCCTTTGCTGTGCAGTTTGGCACACTTCATTGCATTTTGATCTGAAGTCAATCATTTTTCTTTAATTCTAGAGGATTTATCTATATCTTTTACTCAGATATATTCCCCCTTCTCAGCTTTATTCTGGAAGAGTTATTCATGCTGATCTTAACTAATAAATATATGAGTCTAACTAATAAATATGAGTCTTGTCTGTTCCATAATTTATCCCGTGTATTGGATTCTTTATTTTGATTACCATATTTTAATTACTGAATATTTCCACTGGATTATTTTTTATTTCTTATGTTTCATTTGCTAATTAAGACTATTTGGCATGCTTATTTTAAAATCATGGCCCATGTACTGTAATAGTTTTGTTCAAATAGTAAATGTTGTCAGGTTTGCAGTTTTAATTTCAAGGTAGTTTTTGAGGTGGCTTTTTTAAAGATATTTTTACTCATCAGATATCTAGTTAGCTTATATTGTAACCTCATATCCCTGTGGAGGTATAAATTATGCTGCCTTGTAAATTCTTTTAGAGGGAAAGGATAAAAATGAAATCTGATTTAGGGTCAGTGCCATGGGAATCTTCTTTTTTTCTTTTATAGTACAAATTGATTTATTTAAAGCAGTTATTTAAAAACACAACAAATAGAGATTATCCTTATAATTATTAATGCTTTGTTAAACATCAGGTAGGATCTGAGGGTTAGAAATGGTATTGGGTGGGGGGAGCACCTGACTACTTTTAAGGCTTTAAATACAATATAGTTGATTACATATTAATTCGACCATTACATTCTGGGGGTAGTAGTTGGGGGATCAATAATTTACCTACAGGAAGCTCCCACATAAATCAGATCCATCTAGACTGGGCTTCCTCTTTAAACAAGAAGAGGAGCCCTAGAGCAGAGAGCCCACATGCCATCAACTATGACCTCTGGCTTGTCTGGTGTGGAGAGATTAACTGTGGTTTGGTTCAAATCTTCTAAGAGAATTATCTTTTGGAGAAGTCAGCCTTCCGGGATGTTAATGCACCAACATCAGAGCTACGGAGGACAGGGGTGGAAGAGTGAGTTGCACCTGCTTTTATCTGCTGCTCATCCCAGTCTTTTTGCTTTTTCCTGATTTCACTCTTGTGGACACCTGCAGTTGAACCTCTGAAGCCTACATCTGTGGGGAATGGAAAGCAAAGATTGTCTGAAGGCAGCATGAGGAATAAGCAAGAGTAGGATTTAAATAACTTTTCCTTCATCCATTTTCTAAATGAAGCCCCCAGCTGCTCTCTGCCTCAGACTGCAGTTCCCACGACCACTCCACCCATAGCAGTTTGGTACAGCCTTTGCTATAGCTAGGGGTTTCTGAATGATTTTTGCTTGTTTGGTTAGATCTAAAAATCCATATTTCTCTCTAAAGTGTCTCCAGTTTCACTGGGGGCTTAGAGCTAGCAGCCTGTGCCGCTTGCCATTTTGGCACAGGTGGCCACAGATGGAGCCCTTGTCTAGCCATTGCCACCTCAGGCCCACGGTCTCTTCTACTTCAGTGACATATGTGGACACATCAGACAACTCTGCTTTTCCCCTGCACACTGGCTTGGAAGGGACGATGTTCCTTTCGAAGACTTTCAAAGTCTTTATCTGCCTAAACATCCACATCACAATTTTAGGGCTAAGTTTTTTTTTCTTTATTTTTATTTTCCCCTTGTCATTTAAATAGGTAGAGAATATATTTAAATTCATAATATTACTCTAATCTTTCCTTAAAGTGACTTTGTGACAATATTATCCACATCCATAGGTTTTGTGTTGAACAATGAACTTGATTTCCCTGAGAAAATCAGGTGGGGGATGACCAGGTGAAGACATAAATCAACTTGGCCAGTTCAGGCTTCTGCCTGAAAGATTTTCTTCTGGCCCTTAGGAATGAAAAGACAGAGAAAGGTTTTTAATGATTATCTTGAGGGAGTTCTTTTATTTCTCAGTCGTGAACTTTTTAGGTGTTAATGACTCAAAACAGCTATTGTTTGGCCACCAGAATTCAGAAAAAGTATACACAATTTTAGCATTTTTTTAGATTTATTATTAAAATTCCATCTGCACAGTTTGGATTATTGAGCTTTATTCTGAATTGCCTTTATTGGTGATAGTAATGTGTATCCTATGCTGAAATCCCAAAAAAGGGTATAAGTTCACATGAATTGATTACAAAAATAGGAGACAGGAAAATACCTGAGCCATGGTCCTTCCTGCCATGTGTCCTCTACCCACTGACCTCTGGATTGGGGCCTTCTCTGATCCTTCCTAAAGTCACTCTCTACCCTGTACTTTAAGACCAACTCAATGCATCAACTTAAGCAGCAACCTAAAGTCTGTAAAACAACCACGAACACAAACAGGTGATTGCGGAAGTCACGGCAGATCGGCCTTGTTTTCCTTCAATTATTCCCCACTTATTTGGTGAAATTATTCAGATGGTTTTCAAATCCTGACTTCAACTCTCTCTTCCATGACCCAATTTGGATGAAGACAATCTGCTTTCTCTTTAGACACTCTCAGATCATCTACCAAATTTAGCTCATCTTTTGGGAATCTTTTTCAGCCATGTCCTCATCCTGCCGGCAGATCAGCTGGAGGGTTATCATAGACCCATCTGCTGGCTGGTGCCTTTTATTTGACAGCTCAAGGCTTACAGTACTCTGGAGTGCATCTATCCTCATTAACCGAAAAAAATACGCGATAACAGAGTTTATCAGTCCCCCAACCCTTCTTACAATGCTTCAGTGCTGTGATGCTTTGCAATATTGTAGTATGAGCCCACCATTTATTTATCTGTGTATAATCCAAAAAGGCCAGAGTAATCATGGATTTAATCACCAAAGTAATGCAGCCTAGATAATCAAGAGAACAGCTAGCGAAGAACACTTTTTGATATGTTATAGCAAAGATTTATATATTCATATGAACTTTGCCTCTGTCAAGCCCCAGGTTTGTCACCTGTTAATAGGTGGGTGCATGCTTCATGTCAGTGGGGTGAAAAGCGACTTCACAGCAGACTGGTTTCCATCCATGGGATTCAGTCAAGTATTAGTAACATAAACTAATATGTTTCTTGCTTTCTTTCTATGCAATTAATGCTTAATTATTAATGCAGACAAAAAATTCACACAAAAAAATAATTAACTTTAAATTACCTAAAATTCCAATATCCAGATTATACCATATATTTCTGTATACTCTTTTGGATTTTCTCCTTCATATGAATCAACATTTTTTTCTTAAAATGGGTCACAGGGGGACGGATATGGCTCAAACAGTTGGACATCTGTCTCCCATATGGAGGGACCTGGGTTCGATCCCTGGGACCTCCCGGTAAAAACAAACAAACAAAAACTATAAAATGGGTCATATAATAATTAGTATTCTAGAACTTATTTTAATAATTTAGCACATTATGTCCTTGCTTTCAAGTCCATAAATAAGGACGGACATAATTATTTAATGGATTTCAAATGTTCAAGTACATGAATGTACTAAAGTTTATTTTAAAAAATAATAATTCCCTTTAGATTGACTTTCCAATACCCCCTATTACAATTGTCTCTGCAAAGAACATATTTGTAATTGTGTC
>JAQZBX010104618.1:0-10919 GCA_029593785.1 Cabassous unicinctus | reverse complement strand
ATTGCAATTTTTTTCTTTTTGATGCTCAAATTTCCTGTCTTTGGCAGATGAGAGCCCTTCAAGTTGACTATTTTTTCCTTTTAAATTTTATTTAAAAAGTTTTTTTACTCTTTCTTAAACTTTTTATTGTAGTAACATATACAACTCATATTTTCCCATTTTAACCTCTGTCGAGTGTACAATTCAGTAGATTTACTTCATTCACAATAGTATGCTACCATTCTCAACATCCATTACCCCAACTCTTTCATTGCCTGCAACAGAAACTCTGTATTCATTAAGCAATAATTCCCTCTTTTCTTCTCTGGCCCCCGACCCCTGGTGACACCCGCTCATTCCACGTATTTCATATACGCGACATCATCCGGTATTTGTCTTTTGTGTCTGTCTGATTACACTCAGTGTGATGTCTCCAGGGATCACCCAGGCTGTTGCATGTGTCAGAACGTCATTCCTTTTTAGGCTGAATAATATCGTCGCACGTTTAGACCACATTTTGTTTATCCATTCATCTGTTGCTGGGCACGTGGGTTGCTTCCACATTTTGGCTCTTGTGACTAAAGCTGCTGTAAACCTTAGTGTAGAAATACCTATTCGAGTCCTGCTTTCAGCTGTTTTGGGTATATACCAAGAAGTGGGATAGCCAGGTCATGGTAATTCTGTTTTTAACTCTCTGAGGAGCCACCAAACTGATTTCCACAGGAGCTGCGCCATTTTACAATGCCACCAGCAGTGTGTGAGGGTTCATATTTTTCCATATCCTCATCGACACCTATTATTTTCTGCTTTTTTAAAAACCAATAGCCATTTTAGTGTGTGTGAAATGGTATCTGTTGGGGTTTTGATTTGTATTTCCCTAATGATCAATGTGGTTGAGTATCTTTTCATATACTTATTGGCCATTTGAATATCTTCTGAGAAAAAATCCTATTTAGGTCCTTGACTCATTTTTCAGTTTAGTTATTTGCCTTTTTGTTGTTGAGTTTTAGGAGGTCTTTATGGACTCTGGATAGTAAACCCTCAGCAGACGTATGGTTAGCAATCATTTTCTCCCATTCTCTAGGTTGTCTTTTCAGTTTCTTTATGGTATCCTTTGATGAACAAAACTTTTTAATTTTGATAAAATCCACTTTATCTAATTTTTCTTTTGTTGCACTTGCTTTTGGCATCATATCTAAGAAATCATTACCAAATCCAAGGTTATAAAGGTTCCCTCTATGTTTTCTTCTAGGAATTTTATGGTTTTAGTCCTGATGTTTAGGTCCTTGATCCATTTAGAGTTAATTTTTGTATATGGTGTGCGGTAGGGGTCCATTTCCATTCTTTTGCAAGTGGATATCCAATTTCCCCAGCACCATTTGCTGAAGAAGTCATCTTTTTCCCAGTTAATGTTCTCAGATGACTGTAGATATGAGGGTTTATTTCTGAGCCCGCAATTCAATTCCATGGGTTCCTGTTTCCTTTATTATTATTTTTTTTCGGGAGGTACTGGGACTTGAACCCAGGACCTTGTATATGCAAACACGTTTTCCTTCTGACGTGACCCCTGTCCCCTACTTGAGATGTTCCTGCCCCAGACACAGACTCAGCTTTTTCCAAGAATCCCTTGTTTCTTTCCATAGGAAACGGTATCTCAAGTCCACTACCTGCACTGTCCTTGCTTCTGCAATTTTTCAGGAGACAGAGATAGGAGAATATTTATTTTTTATTTTTTTAGAAAAAGAAAAATGGTTTTTGAATTCATATCAATATTTCTAATTTACATTTAATTTCACTCCTTTGATTTTTATATTTGTATCTCTTTGATGCTGAGAATCCTAATGACAGTGATCAAATTTGATTTGTTTTGTCCTTCAGTGTATTTAAGGTTCAAAATTGCAGATATTATCAACAATAAGATGACTGAAATTTAAGGTTTCTTTGTGGATATTTTTGTCCTGGGATTATATCCTCCTAGATATGCAGTCAAAATGTGTGTTTTTCACATCACTTGAAATAATTCTGCTCTGGGGATTATGCTACCAACATGGTCACGAGTTTATTTATTTTACTTTTGATTTTTAGGAATCACTATTTAAAATTTCATTTTTCTTTCTAAGTACGTAAAATGCTTGCATGTTTGAGATCCAATGTGAAATCTATAAAGACAAGATGCCTTGAGAGAGCTCCTTCCTCTGACCCCATGTATCACGCATCAGTTGCTGGGCTGTCCTCCCGTTGTTTCTTCCTGACACCAGAAGCAAATCTGTGTACTTGTGTAGCCATTGCCCACCACTGTCGCCGCCGTTTCACGAAGGCAGCATCCTCTGAGCAATGAGCTGGGCCTTTCTTTCTTGAAGTCTCAGTGTTTTCCAGAGAGCAGTCCCTGACAGTGCAGGCTGATGTCTTTTGTCTTTTCTGTGTGTCTGAGTTGATGCCTCTGGTTGCTCTTGGTGGGTGGATGTCCATCCTTCTCTGGTTCTTCAGCTCTTTTGCTTGTGTTTCACCTCTCTCCCTTGTCAGGGGTAAGCTTTCTGAGGACAGGGACCTGCTCTCCTTTGGCCACTTTCGTATCTTTTGTGCTTAACTCAGCGGCTGGCACGTAAATGGAGCTCAGTCAAAGGACACGTGACAGGGTCGGATGCCTTCGCAGAGAGTCACCGCGGTTTCCTGCTTCTACAGCGCTACTTGAGTGGAGCCCAGTGCTCACCTTCCCATCGGCTAAACACTCTGAGTCAGCCCTCCCCATCTCAGAGCACCTTCGGACCACCTCGATGTCCCCACTGCAGCTCCAGTGCCTCTAGCCGCTGCCGCCACCTCTCCTCAGCCACCTGCCATGGCGAACACATCCCCGTGGCAGGGGCACCAGAAGGACAACCAGGGCTCGGAGGCCGCTGTCGACCGCCAGGTCAACCCCGAGCCCTACGCCTCATGTCTACCTGTGTCTCACCACGTTGACCGTGATGACGTGGCTTTGAAGAACTTAGCCAGATATTTTCTTCCCTAGTCTCATGAGGAGAAACGTAGGCCTCTGTGGAACCAACGAGGTGGCCGAATCTGCCTTCAGGACGTCAGAAACTAGAACGTGACGTGACAACTGGGAGAGTGCGCCAACTGCGGTGCCATGTGCGTGACGCTTGACCGAAAAGCTGCCTCAGTCACTACTGGAACTACATAGACTGGCCACTGGCAGAAGCGAACCCCTCTTGTGTGACCCCATCAAGACCATGACCTGAAGCAGTCCTCAACAAAGACTGGGGGCCATGCAACAACTTGCACAAGATGTCGGGGCCAGAACCCAGCTTGGCAGAGTATCCCTTGGACACGCACACCCTGGGAAGCAGTGATGACGAGACCTCAGCCTTAGGCTGCTTCCCCGGAGCCATGGGGGTGACTTCTGGGGTCTCCATGGTGGTACAACTATGTCGAGTTTCCCTCTGCCTTTTCTACAGGTTGTAATAACATCCACCAAGTACTTCCATTTGTACCGTTCCTTCAGATGACGTAATTTCATACCCTCCCCTGCCTAAAAGGAAATGTGACAGAATGAATTATGAAAATTGAATGTGCAATGCTCCTTTTTCCTACCTTCCAGAGAGAGCCGCTGCTAATGTTTTGGCATATTTCTTTCCATCTTTATGGGGCTGTAGCAGGTTAAAAATGTACAGCCTTAAACATCATCAAGACTCTGGTGTGTAGAAACACAATTTTCTAAAATTTTCATTGTCGGATTTGCCTTCACTCAGTCCCCTTTTCCACTAAAAGCCAAAAACGTAATCTTTCTACGTTCTGTGACTTGGTGAGTTTGGCTTGTGAATGTGGTCACTTTGGGGTTTAAGCTGGATTTGTTTGAGTTCTCTCTCCTGGGGGTGCTCCAGCTCCTGGGGAGCTCACCTGCCTCCCCAGCATCGAGGTGGTCCCCGGGCCATCCCCTGGCCTCACTGGACTCTACTGATTTAGAGCTGGCCATGGAGGGGCCCGGGCTGCCTTCAGGTTCTGGAATGTGCCGGGGATCTTCATGAGCGTGTTGCATTCTCTGCTTCTCCTGACCCACCTCCAGATCATCTTCTCAGCCCTCCCTCGACCCTGTGGGGTCGGTCCTAGGGCTGGAAAGAGTTCGACTTTGCTGTGTGGGCCTCTCTGACATCCCGACTTCTTCTCCTCTGGCTTCCTGCTCAGGTGGGACTAGAATCTGTGAGCTGGCCACAGCTTTCTACTGTCATGTCCTGTGATGGTTTGAAGCTATGATGGACCCCAGAAAAATCATGTTCTTAAAGCTAACCCATTCCTGTGGGTGTGAGCCTGTTGTAAGTAGGGTCTTTTGATTAGGTTATTTTGGTTAAAGTGTGGCCCAGGGTGGGTCTTAATCCTCTTATTGGAGTCCTTTATAAATGGAATGAATACAGAGAAAGAAAGCCACGGAAGCAAGAAGCTGGAACCATCAAAACCAGAAATGAAGGGAGAGACCAGGAGACGCCGCCATGTGCCTTGTCTTTGACAGAGGCGCCCAGGAGCGCCCCAGGCAGCTGGTGGAAGAAAGGATCTCCTGATGATGCCTTGATCTGGACGTTTTTCTCAGCCTTGAAACTGAGAATGGGTAGTAGAAGCCAACCCATTCTGGTGTATTGGTTTTGGCAGCTTTAGCAGCCTTAAACATGTCCTTTCCAAGGCTGAGAGGGAGATTGGCACACAGGCCTCCATTATAGAGGGGCCTGGATGCTTGTCACCTTTGTCAATCCCCACCAATCCTCCTTTTTCTTTCTTTTTTGCTCAAAACATGACTATTCAGGTGGCATAAATGCTTATTAAGTACTAGTTTCATGCCGTGAACTCCAGTCCCTCAGTAGACATCACCCACAGACGGGACAACGGGAGAGAGACCCTGACCCTCTCGGGGCCGTCGTCAGAGGGGGCGCTGGGCTGGGAGAGCTCTGCAGCAGTCCCCTTGTCCTCTCCTCTGTGTCATGGGCCTGGGGAAAGGGCCTCCGAGTCTGAGAAGGGGTGAGAACAGGAGGAGAGAGTTGCCTTCTCCCCTGCACCCACACGGGTGCTTCTGTTTGGAGGAACTTCTGGACATCCCTCCCGCTGAACAGCAATGATAGGACAGGGCTGGGGACACAGCAGGCATCCTAGGTGCTCCAGAAGAAAGCTTTGGCTCCTGCCGGTCTGCAGGGTTGGG
The DNA here is from genome assembly GCA_029593785.1 of Cabassous unicinctus. Classification (NCBI taxonomy): domain Eukaryota; kingdom Metazoa; phylum Chordata; class Mammalia; order Cingulata; family Chlamyphoridae; genus Cabassous; species Cabassous unicinctus. The sequence goes on along the minus strand of JAQZBX010104618.1, from coordinate 5,761 downwards.
TGCGCATGGCTTGGGGCAGGCCGGCAGGAAGCCCACCAGTGCGTTCACTGAGGGTCCCGGCCCTCAATTTTACAGGGCACGCCTCTCCGAGGGGCTCGCCCACACTGTGTTACTTGGCGAGCGGGAGTCAGCGCGGGGTGGGGAGGGGCTGCCATCGATGGCCCAGGTTCCTTGGCGAGGGGCCCTCACATGGCTAGCATCACCTGTCCAGGGCACCTGTGATGGCCTCTCGGGGGCCCCCTTGGCCCATTCTTGACAGAAGCATGGCAGTGGTCCCAGTCACTGACCTTGTGCTGGGGAGACAGTCAGGGCAGCGGCCCCTCTTATTGACCACCTCGGGCCAGATTAGGTTGGGGAGCCCCACACCACCCTCTGCAGCCGGTACCCCCTTATCCCCACGTCGTAGAGGACAACATGGCGGCCCCACAGGTGAGTCACCTGTCCCAGGCAGAGGGCACACCTGAGCTCTGCCATCTACCTGGCTGGCTCGGCGGCTCTCATGCAGGTACTGTATATAGGGTCACCTCCATTCTGCCGATGAGGACACCGGCGTTTGAAAGCTGAAGCACCTTGTCCACGGTGACGGAGCCTGAGAAGAGGCCCTGGGTGCCATGCTGTGAAGAGCAGCCTTGGGCCCTGTCACGGCCTCTTTCTGGCTGGCTCTCGACCTGTAGGGCCCTGGGCAGAGCAGCCCCCTCCACTGGCCTTGCTGAGCCGGCTCCAGTGCCCCCCGCCCCAGTACCCCGCTGGCTTAGTTTGCCTGAGCTACTACGACAAATGCCACCCAGGGGGTTTGGCTTACACAGCAGGAGTGTCTGGGCTCGCATATTTGACCATCAAGCTGTCGGCAAGGTTTGCTTCCTCCAGCTGCTGTTTGTTCTGGTGCTGGCTTGCCGCCACCACTGGGGCTCCCCGGCTCGATCTTTGCCACATGTGCCTGCTCTTCCGGTTCCCACTGACGTTCATCTTTCTCCCGTGGCCTTCTCTTGACTTCCGGCTTCCAGTTTCTTCTCTTTATCAGGCCTCTGTCACGTGGATTCACTCAGCTGCCCCTTAACTCACATAGCATCTGCAGAAGGTCCTGCTCATGACTTCACGCTGCAGGGACGTGGCTCAGATGAACGTTCCGTGGTGTCCGTAACTAGTGGACCACTGTGGCCATCGGCTGAGGGAGGACAGGGTGCCAGGAGGTGAGCACAGAGCCCGTCTGCACGGCCAGCCTCAGACCCTCCTCCGTGCTCGGCGGTGGACAGGGCCATCCCCGGCTCCCCGCGGCCCTGGCCCGAGAGCAGTGGGACCGTCGTTTGCCTGGCCCTGGACCAGCCAGCCGCAAAGACCACCCCTGGCACGGCTGGGGCTCTGGCCCCGAGAGGTCAGCGGGTGGTCCTCGTGGCTCTGCCATCCCCCGTCCAGCAGCCCCTCCTTGGCCTGTTAATTGGAGTTCTCCAGAGAAACAGAGCCCATGGGATATATTTATACACATGTAGTGTGTGTCTGTGAGTGTATAAGGGATTTGTCATGAGGAACTGGCTCACATGACCATGGGGCTGGCAGGTCCAAATTCCGTAGGGCAGGCTGCAAGCTGGAAACTGGTAAAGGTGATTTTGAAGTCTGGCAAGTCCGTATTCCCCAGGGGAAGCTGGCTGGCTGAAGGAGAAGTGGACATTCTCCTTTCTGATTCTGGAAATCCTCAGTTCTGACGTTTAAGACCTCCAGCTGATTGGATCAGGAGACGCTCCACATTGCTGAGTGCAGTCTCCTTTGTTGCTTGTAGATGCAATCAGCCGTAGATGCTGTCCACTGACTCTACACAAAATCCATCTCCCAAGTATCCTCACAGTAACAATCAGGCAGTGCTTGCCTGACACAACAGCTGGACGCCAGTACCTGGTCTGGTTGACACTTGAGCTCTGTCATCAACTCACCCAGCCACACATCTGTGGGAGGCCTGTTTCCTTCACACACTTCAACTAAAACACCACGGCATAACAGATAAGACATCGCAGTAAGAATCCAGGTGTCCTCTAAGACAGATACTAAAGAGATTGGCAAAAATGCCCCACAATGCCACTTTTCTCACTAACTTTGTTGTTGTTTTTCAAAATGCCATAATTTCTAATAAAAATGTGTTATTTATGTTAGTATGTAATGGATTTCCTATGGTGTATTAGTCAGCCAAAGAGGTGCTGATGCAAAATACCAGAAATGGGTTGGTCTTTATAAAGGGTATTTATTGGGGGTAGAAGTCCACAGATACCAGGCCAGAAAGTGTAAGTTTCTTCCCTCACCAAAGTCCATTGCCACGTGTTGGAGCAAGACAGCTGCCGATGTTTGCCAGGGTTCAGGCTTCTGGGGTTCCTCTCTTCCTGGGGCTGCGTTTCTCTCCAGGCTTAGCTCCTCTGTTTCCTCCACAAGGTCAGCTGTACACTATGAGGCTCTCTAGGCTCTGCCTCTCTCCACATGGCCAGCTGTAGACTCTCAGGCGAATGGCTTGTCTCTATCCCGGGCCTTCTCTCCTTCTTCACAACCAAGCTCTCTTACTTCCCGGGGCCCCAGCTCAGGACTCCAACATCAAAACTGCAACTCAAACCTGCTCCAACTCTGTCCTTTGCCATGTGTTTTATCTTCCATTCCCCACCCACCAAGGGGTGGGGCTCAACGCCCTACTGACGTGGCCCAGTCATAACTTATTGATTAATCATAACTTAATCATGCCCAGATTAGCAGACCAGTTTAAAAGCATGATCCAATATCTATTTTTGGACATAATTACATCAAACTGGCAAACTGCTACATATGGTTATTTAAAATGAATTAATTAATGTACTTAACATTTTTCAGTTGTAGCTCCTGATGTGCTAAATAGTGATAGACCAAACCCACTTAGACAAAAAACATTGTTTTATGAGTTCCTCAATGATTTTTAGAGAGTAAACGTATCCTGAGCTGCTGTGCCTTAGAGCTGCCGTTGTAATGCTTTCCTTGAAATAAAACTAACAATCCCAATAATAACCACAGCTAACGTGTACCGATTAGGTGTGCATTTGTCGCCTCCGCCCTTCGAGGCACCCGTGAGGTAGGTGTTGTCGCTCGCAGCATCTTACAAACGAGGGCAGGCGGTGCGGGATGGTCAGTCCCTTCCCCAGCGCTCGTGGGAGGGCTTTCCTCCTGAGCCTTCCCACGGGCCAGGCGCTCGGCTAAGGCCGCAGGGATACGCAGAGGCCACCCAGGCGGTCCCCTGGAGAGGGCTGCCTGTGGGGATATAGTGCGTTCTGGGAGGGCTGCCACAGTTTGACCAGCTTGGTGCCAGCTCAGAGAGCGACGGCTCCCTGCCTCCAGGGTTAGGGGAGACCCCGGGGGACCTTGAAGGAAATGTGGATGGGGCTACGGGCAGGAAAGAGCAGGAGGGTGGGGTGCACCCAGTGGACGGAGGGAAGGCCGAGAGGGAGGGAAGGAGGGCTGTGTCAGCATGAGCCTCGCCAGGACGCAGAGGGGCTGACAGTTTCCTCGCCAGGCAATCAGAGGGCCAAGTGCCGTGTGCCGGGCCGGGGTCCTGGGTTGGAAGGCGGCAGAGGCGCAGTAGATGGTACCAGAATGCTAAGTCATGTCCCTCGTCTAGTGCTGACGAAGGAAGCAGAGATGGGGAGACGGCCAAGTCTGGGGAGGGGCGTGGGGCTGGGGCGAGACACGCCTGGCATTTAACCGGCAGACCTTGCCCTATCTCCCCGAAGGAGAACCACTGCCGGCGCATCAAGATCCTGGGGGACTGCTACTACTGCGTGTCGGGCCTCACGCAGCCCAAGGCCGACCATGCCCACTGCTGCGTGGAGATGGGCCTGGACATGATCGACACCATCACGTGAGTGCCCCGTGGGCCCGGGGAAAGGGTGCCCACCCTGGTGCTAGGCCGGGGGGCCTGTGGGTTCACCCCCTTCTGCCCCAAGCAAGGCCCTGCTGTGTCGTGAGTCAGTCTGCAGGCGGGCTCACCTTCCCGCGGCTGCAGAGAGCCCATGCCCGTGGGGGCGGACCCCCTGAGCTGTGTCGGTCCCCTCCTTGACGTCATGTTTGTGACGGCCTTTCTTTTTCCTCAGTGATCCCTGCGTCATGAGCGGTACGGCTTAGCCAGGCATGGTGCTCAGGGCAGACGGGGGACAGTGGGTGGCTCAAGTCCAGCTGAGTGCCACTGTGATGGTTTGAAGCTGGATGGACCCCAGGAAATCACGTTCTTAAAGCTAGTCCGTTCCTGTGGGTGTGAACCTGTCGTACGTAGCACCATCGGATTGGGTGGCTTCAGTTACGGCATGGCCCAGGGTGGGTCTTAATCCTCTCTACTGGAGCCCTTTATAATGGGACAAATGCGGACATGAAGCGGAGAGAAAGCCACGGGGGCAGGAAGCTGAAAGTGACAAAACCCGGAGGAGAAGGGAGAGCCCAGCAGGCGCCGCCATGTGCCTCCCCACGTGGCAGAGGAGCCCAGGATCCCCGGCAGCCGGTCCTTGGGGAGAAAGCGTCACCTTGATGATGCCTTGAGTTGGACATTTTTCTCAGCCTCAGAACTGTAAGCTTGTAAACCAGTAACTCCCCATTTCTGGTAGATTGCTCCCGGCAGCCTAGCAGACTAGAACAGCCTTTAAAATAGGAAATAAGTCACCATGCCCGCTCTTCAGCAAGGTGTGTACCAAAAATCTCAGGTCCTCGGGGAGAGAGGGGTGGGTCAGAGCGGGGTGAGCGTGGTGCAATGAGCGGGGACACCCTGGGGTCCGGCCGGCCTGTTTTCCTACCTAGCCTCATCACACGGCTTTTATCAGAGCTTGGATGAGGACCTAGAAGCCTTTTATCCAGTTAGGGAATGGTGGGGAGCTGGGAAGTTGAGCTAATGCAACAGAGTATGGATTTCAGTTCAAAACTCTCAGCAGTGTGGTGACGGGTCCAGTCTGGAATGGTTGCATACTGCAGAGCTGGAAGTCAATAGCCAGGAGGTGCACGAGGAGGTCCCAAGGAGGGCCATACTGGCTGCTGCGCGCTGAAAGCAGGAACAGCAGAGTGGCCGAGCCAAGCAAAGCCTTCGAGGTTGGGTGAAACAGAGAGCTCGGGCTGCGGCATCACCGTGGTGTGGACGAGAGAAGATGAATGCGTGTGTGGACTGTGCTCAAGGACGTGGAGCACGGACAACCAGGGAGGCGGGCTCGTTCTGGGGACCAGGCTTGTCGGATGAGGTGGGGACATGCTCAGACGGACCCTGCAGAGCCACCGTGGAGCTTGGTGCCGCCGGGCTGGGCTGCAGTTCGGACTCGGGAGCCGAGAAAGCTCCCCAGGGGATTCCGAGGGGCAGCAGGCTGTGAAGACCACTGCCATGAAGGGCAGCCAGGGACGCTGACAACCGGGTCGGAAAGGGGTGGGGGAAGTAAAGGTGTCTGGCTCGGAGAAGCCATGAGACAGATGGAGCCGGGGTGAGGGTCTTCTGGTCCCTGAAGGATACTGTGCTGCATCACGTTTCCTATCACGTCGTATGTCGAGTCCTGTCTCATCAGACCATAGGCTGCGGCAGTTTGGTATTGCTTTTGAATTCCAAAAATAGATACTGGCTTGTGTTTGCAAACAGGTCGGTTCCTCTGGGCGTAGCAGAGTGTATTAGACTCAGAGGCTTCGCTTATACGTGATTAAACCAAGATGAGGGCTCTTATGTAATCGTCACCAGGGCAATTCGGCTTGAGCTCCCGCCCCCGCCCCCGCCCCCCTTCGTGGGCTGTGTAAGTGGATG
>JAQZBX010104617.1:0-10931 GCA_029593785.1 Cabassous unicinctus | reverse complement strand
TTTCTGCTCTAATCTTTATTACTTCTTTCCTTCTGCTTGCTTTGGGATTGGTTTGCTGTTCTTTTTCTAATTTCTCTAGTTATTTAGTTAAATCTTTGAGTTTAGCTATTTCTTCTTATTTAATATAAGCATTTAAGGCTATAAACTTCCCTTTCAAGACTGCCTTTGTTGTATCCCATAAGTTTTGATAAGTTTTGCTCTCATTTTCATTTGTCTCAATATATTTACTAATTTCACTTGCAATTTCTTCTTTGACCCACTGTTTATTTAGGAGTGAATTGTTCAGCCTCCACATATTTGCAAATTAATTTTTTTCCAGTCTATTATTTTTTTGTAATATTTTAGATTTTTAATTTTTTAATTTTTTAAAATATATTTTATTTTTTTAAGGAAAGATATTTAGATTACATAAACGTTAGATAAAAACATAGGGGATTCCCATATGCACCGCTTCCTACACCACATACATTTTCCACATTAATAACATATTTTATTAGTGTGGTACATTCATTTCAATTGATGAAAACATTTTAGAACATTGCCACTAAACATGGATTATAGTTTACATTGTAGTTTACCCTCTCTCCCACACAATTTTTTTAGGTTATAGCAAGATATGTAATGGCCTGTATCTGTCATTGTAATGTCATTCAGGAAAATTCCCAAGTCCCCAAAATACCCCCATATTTCACATGTATTTCCCTCTCCCTGCCCTCAGAACCTCTAGTGGCCACTGCCTCCACATGAATGATATATTTTCTTCTATTGCTAGAATAAAAATAAGTCTATAGTAGAATACCACTAAGTCAACTTTAGACCATAGTTCATTCCCCAATCCTGAGGATTCTGTGATGGTGTTGCCCACTCCACTTGTAATTGAGAGGAGACTTTGATCCCATGGGACAGATGGATGGGACTCTCTTGCTCGCAATTGTAAAATTATTTCTTATGTTTAAACCTATCGTTATTACTTCATTTTCCTATTAATCAAATTTGGCAATATTCTTGGCTTCATTTTTGAAGAGGTTTTGGTTCACAGAAGGGTTACAACTATGGCAGGCGGGGGTAAATAGGTTGGGGGGTCAGTGATGGGGGATACATGGGAGAAAGTTCACCTGGGCATAAATATAAGGTGTATAAATACGTTCAAATATTCCTAGAACATTGCCACAGTGGATAGAGATTCACACAACAACTGAAAGATCATTGAATTCCTATCCTGGGGAGCACTGCCATATTCTGTAATGGAACAGCAACAATCCCCCAAGTGCAGGGCTAATGACTAGTGAAGAAGGATGTTCCATTGAAGACCCTTGATGTTGACAACTATTCTTGTGAGACTTTTGTTCTTGAATTTGCAACTTAGCCTAGTGTTGGTGAGTGCCTAAGAGTTGCCTCCTGAGAGCTTCCTTGTTGCTCAAATATGGGCTCTCTCTAAGCCAAACTCAGCATATAAATGCACTACCTCCCCCCAGCATGGGACATGACTCCTGGGGATGAGCCTCCCTGGCACCAATTGATTACTACCAATCACCAGCTGGTGATACAACTGGTAAAAGACTTTGAATAAAAGGGGGAAATTGTAAAGACAAGTGAGTGTATATGGCTTAGAGACTTCAAAGTGAGTCGGGAGGTCATCAGAGAGGTGATGCTTATGCATGTCTTAGCAGGATCTCATAGATTTCCAAGGTAGATACTACCCCAAATAGTGGTGATCCTGAAGGCTCTGTAGACCCCCAGGACCTACAGTCATGGCAAATAGCTCTGGAGTTTGTTGCCTTGCCAGTGGCCCTACTTTGGAATTTGTGTTTCTGAGTGTGACGGAGTTTGGCTAAGATGTGAATTCTCTAACCATGACTCTTCTGTTACTTTTATTTGAACCACTAGTTGGTGCTGCAGTTGGTAGGTGTACTTCCAAGAGGCTTTAATCTCTGGGCTGTCCATATGCCAGCAGGGCCCTGTCCATTATTGATTTCCAGTTTCATTCCATTATTATCTGAGAAGTTTCTTTGTATAATTTCAATCTTTTTATATTTTTTGTTAGCTGCATTATTCCCTAACATAATCCTGGAGAAAGATCCATGAGCACTTGAGAAGAATATATAACCCATTGAGTTTGAATGCATTTTCTGTATATGTCTGTTAGATCTAACTCATTTATCATATTGTTCAAGCTCTCAGTTTCCTTGTGGATCTTCTGTCTAGTTGTTCTATCTAATGTTGTACGTGGGGTGTTGCAGTCTCCAATGATTATTGTAGACATGTCTATTTCTCCCATCAGTTTTCCCAGAGCTTGTCTCATGTATTTTGGGGCACCCTAGTTAGGTGCATAGATATTTAAGATTGTTATAGCTTCCTAGTGGATTATCCCTTTAATTAATATATAAAGACCTTCTGTGTCTCATAACTTTTTGCATTTAAAGTATATTTCATCTGATATTTGTATAGCTACCCCTGGTCTTTTCTGGTTACTGTTTGCACGTAGTATCTTTTTCCAATCTTTCACTTTTAGCCGGTTTGTATGCCTGAGTCTAATGTGAGTTTCTTGTAAGTAGCATATGGATGGCTCATGTTTTTTTTATCCATGCTATCACCCTGTATCTTTTGATTGGGGAGTTTAAGCCATTCACATTCAATGATATTACTGTTAATGCACTATTTATTTCCTCCACTTTATTCTTTGGTATTCATATGTCATATATTATTTTTGTCTGTCTTTTTACCCTTTTTGGTTATCTTATCTGCTATTCTTTCTTCTATATTGTCCTCCATGCCTGTACCTGCTGTCTTTTTCTTTCAGGTTCTAAGGTTTCCTTTAATATTTCCTATAATAGGTGGATTCTTTTTGCAAACTCTCTGTTCTGTTTGTTGTTGAATATTTTATACTCACCTTCATATTTGAAGGGCAATTTTGCTGGATAAAGAATTCTCAGCTGGCAGTTTTTCGCTTTCAGTATCCTAATTTTATCATACCACTGTCTTCTTGCCTCCAAGTTGTCTGAAGAGAAATTTGCACTAAGTCTTACTGAATGTCCTTTGCATGTGATGTTTTCTTCTCCCTTGCTGCTCTGAGAATTTTCCCTTTATCTTTGACATTTGACATTTTGATTATTATGTGTCTTGGAGTAGATCTATTTGTATTTATTCTGATTGGGGTATGGTGCTACTCTTGGACATGTAAGTTCATTTCTTTCTTGAGAGTTGGGAAATTTCTAGATATTATTTCCTCAAATACTCTTTCTGCCCCTTTTCCCTTCTCTTCTCCTTCTGGATCTCCCATGACACGTATGTTGTCGCATTTTGTGTTTTCATTCAACTCTCTGAGCCCCTGATCAATTTTTTTTCCAAACTTTTCTCTCTCTCTTCTTTTCTCCCGTCAATTTTAGAGGTTCTGTCTTCAGTATCATTTATTCTTTCTTGTCTCATTTTGAGTCTGCTGATGTATGCCTCAATTATGTTTTTGATCTCACCTATTATGTCTTTCCTTCCCATGACCCCTGTTGCTTTTCTGTTCAGGATATCAAATTCTCTTTTGCTCTCGCTCAATGTCTTCTTGATGTCATTTATCTCGTTAATCATTTTGTATTTCAACTCATTAATTTGATATTGGGAATTTGTGTGCATCTCACTGATTATTTCTCTGCTCTCTTCTGGGGCTTTGATATGTTCCTTTTCTTGGGCCATGTCTTCTATTTTCTTAGTATGGCTTGTAATTTTTTGTTGACATCTAGACATCTGATTAGGGTGTAGTTTACTCAGATGCTCAATTTCTTTCTCTTTTGTAGAGATATAGTGGCATGAGGCTGTGTGTTATCATTGCTCTTTGATTCTTGTCTTGACCTGGATTGTTAGGATTGTCCAGTGCTCAAAACTGGGCACTGGACCCAGGAATTGGTTGTAGAGTTGCTTCCTAGGGCCCTGGGAAGGAAAGCTATAGAGGCTAGAAAAACTCTCTCCTACTTATTTATAATTTTATTGTGTGCACTTCCTTGGTCTTCCAGTAGATGGCTCTCAGTTCAATGACTGGAGGGAGTGTATTTGTTGCAACACAGACCACATCAATGTGATAGGGCTTCATGTATGGAAACTATGATCCTTGCAATTAAAACTTTCTCTGAGAGAGTTCACAACCTTCTCTGGCAGGCCCCTCCCTTTGTCTGGGTTGGAAATATTTCCACTCCCCTCTGAGTCCTCAACAACCAGTCTCTGTTAGTAGAGGAGGAGATTGGGAAGGTTGTATAGTTTTAGCCCCTTGCAGGCTCCAAGGGAAAAAATGGCACAGCCCCACACAGCTTGGAAGGGCTCCTGGGACACAGAAGAGAAAATTTGTGAGTCAAAATCTGAGTCAGCCTTTGGCTGTGTCCCTCTCTCTCCTCTTTCCTGGGGTGTCCTCAACAATTAGTCCCAGATAGAAGAGAAGGAGATTGCTAGGTTTGGATTTCTTCAGTCCTTCACTGTCTCCCAGGGCAAGCCACTCTGTGGTTTCACCAAGCCTGGAAGGCCTCATGGGACACAGCAGACAAAATTTTGGGGTAAGAAACTGAGTCAGCCTTAGGCTGTGTCGCTCTCTCTCTCCCTTTTCCTGGGGTGATAGATACCTGGAGCCCCCTTTGTCTGTAGTCGGAGGCCCAGAGGCCTGAGAATTCTAAAGTGTCTTTAGTGTGGGGGAAGGTGCTGGCAGCAGCAGCCACTGGTTTCAACTCACAGTTCTGTCATCATGATGTCTCTCTCTCCTCCAGGCAATGTCCAACCATTGTCTGGTGTCCTAAACCCTAGAAGTTTACTTTCTGTGCTGTTTCAACCTTTCCTCTTGCTATTTTTCTGGAGGAAAAGAAAGTCTTGTGTCTTACTACTCCACCATCTTCCTAGAAGTCCTTGCTTTGGGATTTTAAAGGAAATTTATTTTTTCAGACTGGGAAATGAAAAATGGGCTACTCTGAGTGAAATGATCTCTCACTTGTCATCTGAAAGATGTATAGATGATTTTCAATGGGTCTGTGAGATCTGATTTTTGTGTATTAACTTTTTATCCCACTGATTTGTTGAAATTGTCTATTAGTTCTCATAGCTTTTTTGTAGATTCTTCAGGATTTTCTAGATATAGGATCATATCATCAGCAAATAGTGAAAGCTTTACTACTTTCTATCCTAATTGTTTTTTATTTCTTTACCAGCTGAATTGCTTTAGCTGAAGCTTCTAGCAAAATATTGAATAACAGTCCTAAGTATGGGCATCCTTGTTCTTTTCCTGATCTCAGTAGGAAAGCTTTCAGCCTTTCCCCAATGATTACAATGCAAGCTATAGGTTTTTCATATATGCACTTTACTATATTGAGAAAACTTCCTTTTATTCTTATCTTTTGAAATTTTATTCATCAATAAAGGGTGTTATAATTTGTCAAATGCCATTTCTGCATCAATCATGGGGATCATGTGATTTTTCTTCTTCAACTTATCAATGCGGTTTATTATACTAATTGATATTCTTGTGTTGAACCATGCTTGCATACCTGGGATAAAACCCTAATGATCATTGTGTATAATTCTTTTAATGAGGTTTTGGATTCAGTTTGTAAATATTTTGTTGAGGATTTTTGCATCTATATTCATTAGCTATATTGTTCTGTAATTTTTGTTTGTTGTAATATCTTTACCTGGTTTTGCTATTAGGGTGATGTTGGCTTCATAGAATGAGTTTGATAGTGTCTTTTCTTGTTCATTTTTATTGGGAAAACTTGAACAAGAGTATTATTAGATCATCTTTGAAAGATTGATAGGTTTACCTGTGAAGCCATCTGGTCCCAAGCGTTTCATCTTTGGGGAGTTTTTGATGATGATTTCAATATCTTCACTTGTGATTGGTTTGTTGAAGTCTTCTAAGTCTTCTAGCATCAGTGTAGGTTTTTCATGTGTTTCTAGAAATTTGTCCATCTTGTCTACATTGTCTATTATGTTTGTGGTATTATGAACTAAATATATTATACAAACTCATGGAATTAATAATTAGAATATACATCACCAGAAAGTAGAATAAGGGTAGAGAATGGAAAGCTGGTGGATAATCTGTGCAGAATTGGTTAAAAGGTTGTTTGTAAATCTTTGGAAATGAATGGAAATGGTGAGAGCACGTGGTGTTTCTGACTAGGAGAGCCATTATGTGGTTATGACATTGGTTGAAAGGGAAAGCCTAAGGATATTTATGTTACTTGAAAGAAAGCTAAAAAATGTAACACAAGACTGTATAACATAGTGAAACTTTTTGTAAAATATGAATATGGGTGATATTGCATACATAAGAGTGGTTTTACAAAATATAAATACAAATTAACTAGAGAGAAGGAAACAGAGTATCAGCTATTTATGGCAGGGGAAGCAAAGAGAGATTGAAAGGTGATGAGTTTTGTTTAATTGGTTTTTGTTTTTTAGATTATTATTACTGGAATAATGAAAATGCTCTAAAGATGACTGAAGTGATGAATGCACATCTATGTGATTATACCAAATACCGTTGATTTGGTATTTGGTACACATTAGATGAATTTATGCTTTATTAATATGTAAAAATAAAATTTATTTGTTTAAAAAAAATAGATTGCTGGACTAAACCACAAAGTTTCTCATTGGGTAGATCTGTGGCAAAGTCTGAGAAATTGCATTTTTAGCAAGTTCCCAGTTGATACTGAGGCTACTGTTTGGAGACCACACTTTGAGAAGCACAGCTTTCATCTGTTTATCATTTAGAAATATTTGCAATATAAGATTAACCCTAATTAGGAGTAATGTAGAAAAATACACTTTGTAGCTTTGCAGATAGATTTCCCCATTTATCATTAGGAAGTCCCATGATTATTTTTTGTTGATCCTCCTACATAATTTTAAGTCTATCTGGTTCCTTTAATAAACTATGAAGAGCAATAAGTGAAAAATAATTTTACACATATTATATTTCAGTATGACAAGGTTAGATGCCCTATAATTGAAGACAAATTAAAATACAAAGAGTCTTGTGTCAATTTCTAGGTTCCCTTGATAAATTGAATTCAAGAGAAAAAAATGCAAAATGTTTAGCTGGGTTATTATGAATCCTCAAATACCTTTAGCAGAGATGTTTTCCAAAAGCTGATTGTCTGCATTGGTGAACATATTATGAACTGGACACAACTATGCACAATCTTCCTTTGATTTATATCACTGCACTTCTAGAAACATGCAATAATACATTATAATTATATGTGTAATAAAAGTTTATAGGCCCAGGAATGTTTAAAGAGACTTTGCATCCATATCCATGTCCAAAGGCTACTGGGGTGTTCTCTGATATATTGGACAATATGGATTTGTGTAATATTGTCCTAAGCATTCCAGGTAAGCCTGGTAGTCTTGGCCACTATTGATAATATCAGCCCCCTATGTCTTCAAGCACCAAATGGACTAACTCAGGATTTCAATGTGCTCTTCATATGGTGGTTACTAGCCCTGTTGAGAATTCGTGGTTTAAGAAATTTAATCACATCCAGCATTCTCATGATTGGATTAAGCTCAGCCTTTATAATCCTGATGGTAACTCAATCAGTCAAGACCTATGAAAGTACCCTCCTACTCTAAGATGACTTATATAAGGCTGTTTCTTGTTCTTTGATACTTTGTTACTTGGAATTCATGGAGATAATTGATATTCCTTGTGTCTTCTAAGACCTTGCATCTGCTGAGGTCCAGAAGTTTCACTGAATTTCCAAGTTGCCACCACCATGGCCTCAACCACACTCAGGTTGGCTGTGGTATGTAGGAGTAACATAAACTGGAGCATGGAATTCCATGGACTTCTCAGGAATAAAGGGTACAGTGGTTGGTCTTTTGGAACCGGACATCAAATGAAGCCACCAGGATCAGATCCCAATCACTGCATGATTTATGATTTCACAACAACATACAAACAAATGTATGACGACCTTCTAAAGAAAGGTGAAGAATTCTTAACCCAGAATGGAATCTTACACATCTTAGGAAGAAATCAGAGAATCAAGCTCCAGCCAGAAAGATTTCAAAAGTGCACAGATACATTTGATCTCATCTTTACATGTGAAGAGAAGTGTATGACAGAGTATTGGAATATCTGTGCTCCAGGGATGAGGTGACCCTCCAGCCTGTGCATGTGATCAATGTGGAAATTGAAGATACCTAGGAAGATACAACTCTGGGAGTGTTCCTCATCTATGAGCTCTGCCACTGCATAGAGTGTGCAGATGACATGGAAGACAGTCTGAGTGAGTTGCTCCTGAATTTTGAGAACACAGGAAAGAGTTTTCTTCACACCATCTGCTTTTACTGAAGATTTTGGCTGATCTGGGATGCTTCCTCAATTAAGTATTTTTGTGTCAACTTTTAATACTCCATATTTTCCTGAAAAGCTTTCTGTTGTAGTTGTCCAGGAAGTTCTAGAGAAATAACATGCACACTGGTATGCCTAAAAAGAGACATTTATTCTCTCTCAGGTTTGAAGGCTAGAAATGTCACATTAAGGTGTTGGCAAAGGCATGCTTAATCCTGGATTTGGTAGTATCTGGTGCTGGCAGACCTCCACCAGAGGATGATTTACTCTCTGGCTTGTTCTGACTCCTAGCTTTTTCTTGGGACTTTCTCTGATTTACTGCATTCAAGTTTTCTCTCTATAAGGCCTTCAGTCAGATATATCAAGTCCTATGTGGTTGTTTGAAACTGTACCATCCCCAGAAAAATATGTTCTTAAATCTAATCCATTCCTGTGAGTGTGAACCCTTTGTAAGTAGGACTTTTGATGAGGCTAGTTCAATTAAGACGTGGCTCAGCACAATCAGGAAGTATTGTAATCCTATGAATGGCATCCTTAATAAGTGGAATGAAATTCAGAGAGAGCCATAGGAAGCAAGAAGTTGATCATCAATGGAAACTTTAAGATGTCAGAGAGACCAGGAGATGCCATCATGTGCCTTGCCATGTGACAAGCTAAGGATTAAAGTTTGATAGTAGCCAGCCCCAGAAAGCATCACCTTTATGATGCCTTGATTTGGACATTTTCCCAGCCTCAAACCATGAGTGAATAAATTCCCTTTGATTAATAGGGCTCATTCATGCTATTTTTTTTTACACAGCCTAGGAAACTTAAACAATCCACCCTGATTCAGTTTGGCCACAGATTAATAGTATTTTCAAAAGAACTGTTTTGCAAATGGATCATGCCCATAGGAAAAGAGTTGAAGACTTGAGTATGTCTTTCTGGGGAGGGGACTGAATTCAATCACCAAGAGTACCTTTAAATGCTGTTTGTTTTATTATTTTTAGGTTTACCACCAAAGGAAGAGAATTTTGTCAAGAAGAAAATTTTGTGAGAAACAAAGAGAAAGCTATAAAAAACTGTTAAAACACACTCAAAATATGTACTTTTCTAAGTATTTTTATACTGCAGACCTAATGCAATACTCATGGGGCTTTGTGAGAAAGATAAGACAATTCCAGAATTTTCTGGATAAGCAAAGCAAAGCTGATGATGGATAAAAGATTTGTTTACAGACATTCAGTAAATAAAAACTATTTTAAAAGTAACTACTTTTAACAAGTTTTTTTCTGGTTTGGAGAATTATTTTAAAGTTTATTTTCCTCCAACGAGAAAAAGGTTATATTGCATTTCTAAATTTAGGTCTTTGATTATGTTTTGCTTCTTTCTTTCCAATGCTGTCTTCAAAATGAAAACCCAAATTAGATAATGGGCTACATATTAGTGCTAGAAACATGGCATTATCTATTAAAAAATACCTCACCATATGAAATCAAATCCAAACTAATTTGAATAAAATATATATTTTTGTTTCTTTTAGGGATATGAATTTCATGCCACTAACCACATACATTTTAAATGATTTAAGGCTTATCCATTACACAGAGTAACACATTCTTTCATAATGAACATTTTTGTTAAAACTTAACAAGTTATTGTTTTCAACATTGGGATCATCATATAATAAATCCATGGATGTCCATAGGAAACAAGGGAAACATTTTCTTGGTAGACATTAGCAGTGGAACCAAACAATATGTTATGAAATGTAGAAAAATAAAGAAATATAGATGGTAATAGTTGCATCAATATGTTTATAAAGTGAACTATATTTGAAAGTTCAAAAGAAGACTGTTCTTTTTCATTTAAGTAGTCAGAATGGGGCAAGAATGGAAGTGGGAATCAGCTCATAGTGTGTTTCATGCAAGAGAGAGAATAGTAGTGTGGAGTAGGCTGGTGTTGGTGGAAATACAGAGGAGTCAATCAAGTGGTGGGAGTTGGAACTGAAATGATAGGATTTGATTATGATAAGAGGGGGAGGGAGGGATTTGGAATCACTCTCAGGTTTCTGACTAACTACAGGGTCGCTGGGTCCAGATATATGTAATTGGTAGCTTTGAAGGTAGGGTTTTAGGGACTTCTTTGTTAATTGAATATCTCTCTTTTCTCAAAGCACTTTATGATAAATCCATCAGCACAGCATGGGAAATCTGGATCACAAATGGGGGAGGTACTGAGGATACATGGTTGAAATAACTGTTTCAAATTAAGGGAAAACCAACTGAATAGAAGTTTTATAAACAGACATGGAGCAGCAGGTATGCAGGAGAGTGTGAAGAGAAAAGAAGCCCTTTCTGGAAGAGTAAATTCCTGAGGAGTGAATATGGCATCTTTTCCAGAATATTGGAAGATGGCGAGGAGAGAAGCATAACTATAATCTTAAGCATAATTCATTCATCTCCACTTGGATTTCATGGGGACCAGAAAGAGCTCTGATGATTGAGGGAGCCCCTTGTTCATGTCCCTTCCTGAAAGGAGTATCTACAACTAGCATTTCCTTCATTACTGTTGATACAGCAGCACAATATATTTGGGATGAAGACAGAATGACTTCCAGACT
>JAQZBX010104616.1:0-10932 GCA_029593785.1 Cabassous unicinctus | reverse complement strand
TTTAGTCTACAGTTTAATTACCCCCTTATGTTTGTTCATTCCTCAATCTTGAGGATATTGGGATGGCAATTCTTACTCTGTTTCGGATTGGGAGGAGGCTTAGATCCCATGGGGCAGATGGATGGAACTTTCTTGCTTGCAGTTGTAGATACTTTTTTGGGGGGAGGGGTGGATAGGCATTGTCTATCATCATCCTTTTGATAGTAGTCCTGGAAGAGTCCAAAGAACTGGAGAGTAAGGATTGAAACTCTGCTGAGATCCAGGGCTCAACTGGCATGCGAACAGACCAAAAAATCTAAGTCTCTGGGACATATATTTAATGATTAATAGATTATTGAATCTAATTATAAATTCAATAAAAGGGGCAGAAGGGCCATGTGTAAGGAAATTATAAATGAATCTAACTCTGTTACAGTTTTAAAGGACAGTACTACAGGATATAGAATTGTTGGAAGGCAAATTTTCTCTTTCAGAAATTTTAATACATCATACCACTGCATTCTCCCCTCCATGGAACATATATTCCATGATAAGACCCAAAGACAGAGTGCTGAATTCCTGAGATTTTCTGCCCTGCCTATAGGATCTAGATGTCTCTAAAGCCTTCGGGAGCACTTCTGCTTGAAGCACTGTTTACTGTGGCAGTCAATGATATCCTCCTGAGATGTGCATAATTTTAGCCTCTGGAATGACCACCTGACTCACTCTGAAAAATTTTAACCATGAAAATTCGTTTGTATTTAATATTCCCCACATTAGCAATCTGTCAATATGTGTTCATCCTTTGTAACAAATGTGCTACAGTAATGAAAAATCTTGTTAATGGGGAAAAGTGTGGGAGGGGAAAGCGGTGGGGTATATGGGAATCCCTTATATTTCTGATGTAGCATGTATGTAAACTATAACTTCTTTAAATTAAAATAAAAATAAAATAAATTAATAAAAGTAATATATGATTGATTTCTTTAACATACATGACACAGTAAAACTAATCTATAGTGTTAAAGACAGGACAGTTGTGTCCCACAAGTGAGGAACATTCTATAAAACAGCAGAGCTGTGGGTGATTGTATGATGTTTATTATACAGGCATAAACAGTTTGCCAACTATGTTGAGCTATATACTTAAAATATACATTTCTCTGCAAGTACTATTTTTAAATAAAATTATTCTCAATCTGAAGAAGACAGAAAGAATGGCACCAATGTAATAATAAAAAAAGATACAGTGGTGAGAATTACAATGCATAGCAAATATCAAGCATAAAGAAATAAAGCCCTGATAAGGAATTAGAAAAGAACTAAAACTGGAACCTTGGAGAGAAAATTTAGAGCAGAGTTAGGTGAGAATGAATTGATGGCAGGAAACTCAGAGGCCCTTCCATAAATAAACTTTTAAGAATGTTCTTTTGGAAGCCTTGACCATACATGCCCTTCTCTGCAACTCTGGAATTACTGCAGATAAATCCATCCTTCTATCTACCTAGATTTCCAAGCACTGCCTGGGATTCTCTGGATTGCCAGCAATATGTTAGCGAAAGAGCAGTCCTCTAAATCCATTATTCAGTGAACCAACATGAAGACCCTGGACTTAATGTGTCTCTAGAAGGAAAAAAAATGTTTATTTCTTCCTCCCTGAATATGGTATCTTGGAGAATGAGGTCAGCAGAAGAGAATGTATTTTAAGTGGAACTGAATTTATGGAATAGGATTTCCATAGTTGTGTATTAAGCATATATACTGGCTCACTCTCTTCTCCTAGAAATTCCTTCAGCTGTTGTGATTGGAGGAGGAAAGGATTATGATTCAAGGCTTCATTCTTCAAGGATCTGAATAAAAGTTTATTAATTAGAAATTTATGCATTGAGTAAAATGTTTACAGATATGGCCTAAATCTCCACATTTCTCTGAAGGCGTGTGTTTTCAGTATGGCTTTAAATCTCCAACTATCATGAAGTAGAATCTCTTTTTCCATTGGGGTCTGGTCTGTAATTAAACTGTTTATCTCCCGTGTTTAATAGAATATGGAGGAATTGAAACTGCCTACACAATTGTGCTGCTCTCTCTAGGTACACTGTTTCTACCATTTAAACAATTCCATATACACCTGATTCAGGATGAGAGGACACATGGCACAAAGGCCAGGTATATCAGTCAAGCCTCTTTAAACAAGCTACAACTCCAAAGTGTGAGAGACCCTGGCCAATACTAGCAGATCTTACCAGCTGACTCATATTGGTGACATATTCTTAAGACTCAGCAGAGATCAAATTATTTGTGCACCCTAGACTTGCATGCAGTAATAAAAGTTTTTATTTTATTTTTTTTATTGTCAATGAAGATTTAGATTACATAAATATTACATAAATAATGCAGGGTAGGCTTAAAACTCACGAATCTCTACCAATCAGTCCACACTGTCGATCTGCACAGATAGATGTCCCAAGCTTCTCGCTCTGTGCGCCCACAGCACAGACCCCTGGGCAGGACCCTGTCCACAATCCACCATAAAGAGTATGGTCTATGATGTGGACTGTGGTCTATACTTAGTGGCAATGACCCAGGATGTGGATATCCATTGCAGGTGATTTGCCACACTAATGAAAGATGTTTATGTGAGATGTTATGGGAGATATGGGAGGTGGAGATCATGGAAATCTCTGTAATTTTTGTGTAACATTTATGTAATATATGCATCTTTTAAAATATATATTTAAAAAAGAATTTAAAAAAATAAAGACCACAGTTAGAAAATAAAATGGAAAAAAAAGTAAACCTAATCTATTCTTGTAAGTGTAAAAAAATATATATAGATAGATAGATAGATAGATATAGGGTACGGGAGTGGATGTGGCTCAAACAGGTGAGCACCTGCCTCCCACATGGGGGGTCCTGGGTTTGGTTCCCAGTGCCTCCTGAAAAAACAAAAACAAACAAATAAACAAAAAACAACTCAGGGAAGTCCATGTGGCTCAGTGGTTGAGCCCCGCTTTCCATATATGAAGTCACAGGTACCTCGAAATCCATGGCCGCCAGTACCTCAAAAAATATATATAGTGGATTTGCATATGCCCCACTCCATCCCGCTCCCACACTGGATAATTTGTTATGCTGCAATTGCTTAATGATACAATAATCTATATGAGCAGTAGTCAGGGAATTCAACTTGGAGTCCTCAATACACTTTAGCTATTATTATTCTCATATATTGGCTACTTATAGATTTCCAGTACCTCTTCCAGGAGTGCTGTATTTTTGCTTGTATTTGAAATGATTGCCTTCCATTCTCTAGAAGGTTATAGCACTACATATGAATGCTACTGCCTTTCACATCTATATTTTCTATGTATCAAGTGACTTACTAAAATCTTACACTTTAAAATAAATAATAACCTGCCAATCCATAATTTGAACCAAGATACCATTTTTAAGGGAGTTTGTTTGACATATATTCACATGCCAACAAGAATGATAATTTAGAGGAAATGGACAAATTTCTAGAAACTCACAGGAAGCCTTCATTGATGAAAGAAGACACAGACGAACTCAGCAGTCCAATTACAAGTAAAGAGATATACTCAATCATCAAAAACCTCCAAACTAAAAAAAGCCCAGGAACAGATGGCTTCACAGCTAAATTCTACTAAACATTCCGGAAAGAGCTTACACAAATTCTGCTTAAGCTCATCCAAAAAATAGAAGTAGAAGGAACATTGCCTATCTCATTCTGTGATGCCAAAATTACCCTAATACCAAAGCAAAACAAAGATACCACAAGAAAGGAAAATTATAGACCAATTTCTCTAATGAACCTAGATGTCAAAATACTCAACAAAATACTCAAAAATCGCATTCAACCACATATCAAAGAATTATACACCATGACCAAGTGGGTTTCATCCCAGGTATGCAAGGATGTTTCAGTATAAGATAGTCAATCAATGTAATACACCACATAAACAGATTGAAATGAAAAAAATCACATGATCATCTCTATAGGTGCAGAAAAAGAATTCAACAAAATACAGCACTCTTTCCTGATAAAAACACAGCAAATGATAGGAATAGAAGGAAAATTTCTGAACATGATAAAGGGTATATATGAAATACCCAAAGCTATCATCATCATCAATGGTGAAATCCTAAAAGCCTTCCCTCTGAGATCAGGAATAAGACAAGGAGGCCCACTCTCACCACTCCTATTTAACATTGTCTTAGATGTATTTGCTTGAGCACTGAGGCAAGAAAAATATATAAAAGGCATCTAATTTGGAAAAGAAGAATTAAAGATTTCAGTATTTGAAGATGACATGATCCTACATGTAGAATTCCTTGAAAAATCTACGACAAAGCTTCTAGAACTTATAAAAGGAGTTCAGTAATGTCGCAGGTTATAAGATAAATGTTCCAAAATCAGTAACACTACTGTACACCAATAATGAACAATCCGAGGATGAAATCAAGAAAAAAATACCATTTAAAATAGTAACTAAAAGAATCAAATACCTAGGGATAAATTTAGCTAAAGATGTAAAGGACTTATATACAGAAAACTACACAACAATGTTAAAGAATATCAAAGAAGACTTAAATAAATGGAAGATTATTCCCTGTTCATGGATAGGAAGAATGTATTAGTCAGCAAAAGGGGTGCTGATGCAAAATACGAGAAAATCATTGGTCTTTATAGAGGGTATTTATTTGGGGTAGAATTCCACAGTTACCAGGCCTTAAAGTGTAATTTATTCCCTCACCAAAGTCCATTGCCATGTGTCGGAGTAAGAAAACTGCCAAAGTTTGCCAGGGTTCAGGCTTCATGGGTTCCTCTCTTCCCGGGGCTCCATTTTTCTCTGGGCTTAGCTCGTCTGTTTCCTCCACATGGTCGGCTGTAGAGTATCAGGTGAACGGCTTGCTTCTCTTCTCCTGAGGCCTCTTTCCAATATCAAACTCCAACATCAAAACCTGCTCCAACACTGTCCTTTGCCATGCCTTTTAACTTCAATTCCCCACCCACCAAGGGGTGGGTTCAACGTCTTTCTGATGTGGCCAAATCAAAGCCCCAATTATAACTTAATCATGCCCAGATGAACTGATCAGTTTGCAAGCATAATCCAATATACATTTTTGGAATTCATAATTACATCAAACTGCACAATGGCTACTGTCCACCCTCTGAATTACAAAAATACATTACAATATTTAAAAAAAAAACACCTTAAATCAGTAACAATACAAAGGCAAAATCATATCATAATCAGTTTAAAGAAATACTTTTCATCTTGAGGCCAAGTCCCATCTGCTATAGACCTCTGAAATTACAAAACCATTTAACTCCTTCCAATACACAAATGGAACTACAAAGGATAAACATTTTCAGTATCATAAGGAGAAATTGGGATGTTAAATATGAGTCATGGGTCCTCTACAGTTCAGTAAACCTGCAGGGTATCCTCCATTCGATTTCAAGGTCTGAGAGTCGTTCTTAAGACAATGGTTTCTTCTACATGGGGCCACATGGGGACCCACCCTTTCCACAGGCTTTCCCAAGGACTATTTTCATGGTTCCACCCTCACCAAGCATCTAGGTGTTAACAAATCTCCAGACCTCACCCTCCACAAGCATTGAGGTGATTGCCACAACTTACTCAATCTTTGGGTTAGTTTCTTAGCACCCCTAGTACAGTGAGGTGAAGACAACATTCCCCCTAACCTTTGCCATACAGGTTCAACCCTCTCAGAGCAATGAGTTGACCACCTGGACTTACTTAACCTTTGGCATACAGGTTCAACCCTTTCAGAGCAATGGGTTGACCACCTGAGCTCCCCTAATCCATGGGGTAATGGAGTACCCTTCTTAGATCTATGGGGTGCTCACCTTAACCTCCCTAATCTTTGAGAAACATGCTCCACTCTCCCTGTACCCTGGGGCAGCAAAACTCTTCCTGAACATTGCTGAGAACATCCACTGTCTTCAACTGTTGGGGCAAAATCACCCTCTCTGTACACATGGAAGGGTCTCCTCTCTTGGCCCAAGATGATGCCTTATTTCCAGATCTCAGCTTCCATGGTTTTCTCCTTAAAGATCTTTCTTCTTCAATGTCTTCTTCAATTTTTACTTTCCATGTCCTCTTTTGTCCAAGCTGACAGTAGTTTTTATTTTTATTTTTTTTTCATACAGGTCTCTCAAAAACTTTGTAGGTGTAGCGTGCAGGAAGCATGGGTCCAAGCCATCAGACAGTAAGTCTTTCCACAAATCTTTCTGAGATAACTGCATTTTCAATTCTGATTTACAAGTTCCCGGTTTAGCTAAGTCTTCAAATGGGGCACTTTTATCTGGGAACTTGATTTCCAGAAATTTGGAAGTTCTGGAATCAGTTTCTGTTTTCTTTGTGCCCAAAAGATCAGTCTTTAGTGTATTTCACTGATCCAGTATTTGCTATAAGCTGAAATGAGAAGCCAAGCCACATTCTCTGAGTTTACCTTGGAAAGTTCTTTAGCTAAATGCTCTGGTGCGCCATTTACAAATTCTGTCTTCCATATAACATCAGGAATTAATCTTGCTAAGTTCTCTGCACTCTTAAAACATGGATTGCTGTACTTCCAGTTTCCAATAATAGTTTCATCATTTATTTCTAAGGCATGATAAAAAGTATCTTTACTGCCCGTATTACTATCAGCAATCTCTTCAAAGCACTGTAGGTCTTTTCCATCAAATTTTTCACAATTCCTCCAAAAAATACCCCTTACCCATTTATAAAACCATTCCAACATTTTGATAATTGCAAGGGGCATTGAATAGCCAAAAACATCTTGAAAAAATAAAAAGGAAATCGAGGACTCACTTTACTTGACATTAAAGCACACTACCAAGCTACAGTGGTCAAAACTGCATGGTATTGGCACCAGGATATGCATACTGACCAATGGAACCAAATGTGGGGAAATTCTTTTGGGGAATATGGAAGAGGAATGTCACTGGTGCAATGTTTCAGTCATGGAGAAACGTGTGGGAAAGGGTGCACCTGCATCATGATTCTATGGACTACGAATGTGTTCATCTTTACATAGGGTGTAATCTCAATGGGTGGTATATGGGAATTCCCTATATTTTCTATATGAAATTTCTGTAACCTAAAGCTTCTTGGAAAATAAAGTGAAAAAAAAAATAAGACAATGGGGGACCATGCAGAAGAAATGGTCAATATTCATTAAAAAATAACAGAACTTAGAGTAATGAAAGTCACAATGCAAAAAATAATTTTTATATTTTAAAATAATTTATTATTGTTTTGTTGTTGTTGGCTTTGTTATGGAGATATTTCAGAGTGCAGGTGTGATGCAACTGTGTTAGGGGAGGATCACTGGTCTGGGGTATCAGTGGTGGGGGAGATATGTGGGGAGGAGTGCAACTTGGGTATGCCTCTATAGAATATGAATGGGTTCATGTGGTCATGGGGTGTTGTTTCAGTGGATGGAGACCAGCAAAATAACTGTCAGAATATTGAATTCCCATCCTGGGGAGTTCTGCTACATTCTTTTATACAGTGGCAAGATCTATTCCACCCAACATGGGACATGACTCGTGGGGATGAAACTCCCTGGCATCAAGGGATTAATACCAAGTGCCAAGCAATGATGCATTTGGAAAAAGACCTTGACCCAAATGGGTAAATATTAAAAACAAATGAGTTGTGTCTAAGAGATGACAAAGTGAGTTGTGAGATCATTCCAGAAGTTAAACTTATGCACATCTCAAGTGGATCTCACTGACTGCCACAGTAAATATTGCCTGAACTAGGGGTGCTCCTGAGGTCTCTAGAAACATTTAGACACTGTAGGCAGGGAAGACAACCCCAGGAAATCGGCAACCACCCCATCAATGGGCCTTAACATGGAATATATGATAATCCATCTCCCCAATGTATCAGAATTAGACTGATTTATAATTTGTCTACACATGGTTCTTCTGCCCTATTTATTTGAACATATAATTAGCACTCTACCTGGTAAATATATGTCTCAAGGACTTAAATCTTAATTCTGTTAATATGTTGGGCGAACCCTGAATCTCAGTAAAGCTACAACCTACACCTACTCTCCAGTTCATCGGACTCACCCAAGACAACTAACAAATGGATGATTATGGGCAACATCCATCCCAATAAACACAATATCTACAACTGCAAGCAGCATATTTCCATCCATCTGACTCATGGGACCTAATAACTCTGTCAGTTGGAAGCAGAGTGGGCATCACAACTCAAACTCCTCAAGACTGAGGAATGAGCAAACATAAGTGGAGAATGCAATTATCAACTAAAGTAGATTTATTGTAGTAATGGAAGGACTTGCAGCATTGATATAGAGACAGTGGTCACTAGAGTTTCTGAGGGGAAGGAGAAGCAAGAATAAGTGTATTCTGAGCAGAGGGAGAAGGAAGAATAGGTGAATGGCATTTTGGAGACAATGGAGTATTTCTGCATGATAGTGCAATGAGAGATACACACCACTATACATTCTGTCAAAACCTATAAAATTGTGCAGTACAATGTGTAAAACATAATGTAAATTATAAATTATGCTTAGCAGCAATTCTTCAATATGTGTTTATCAATTTTCACAAATTTACCACACTAATGAAATTTTTGGGGGGTTGGGTATATGGGAATACTCTATATATTTTGATGTAACATGTATGTAATCTAAAGCTCCTTTAAAAACGGCTGTAAGTAATTCCTTGACAGTATATATATACTTTAACATCTGGTAGAGAAAGCCATTTTGCTTTCAATGTTTTCATTTTTTATTTGACTGCTTTTGCAGATTTATTTTTCCCTTTTATTCCCATGTTAAAATTTGGAATCTGTTTGGAATTGTATTACTACTACAAATTTATTTCTGAAAGAATTGAAATTTTTGTCATATTATTGCAGGATGAGGTGTGATTTTTAATTCTTATTCATTTAACTCTTAATGCAAGATTTGGTAATTTTTTTTTATTTTAAGATCATAGTTTTAGAAAATAAATATTTTAAAAAGCATTTATAATGTATATGATTGCTATGCAGTTAAAATTTTCTCTATTTCAACGATTCAATTTTGCTGCTGTAGCACAGACAATATGGATATTTCAGACATAATCAATTTAAAAATGATTGATCATGTCTGTCTTTTATTACAACATAGGCTATATTTTGCTGATTCTTAACAAAGTTCTGCATTCATTTTTCAGTGGTGATATTATGCAATGATACAAAGGTGCAAAATAATCGAAGAGTCAATGACAGCCTTTGGATTCTGACTTTAATTTTTAAGAGACATGCCCTGTACACATAAGCATGTTTTTGTTGAGTTGTGGGTCCAGTGCCTTTTTTTTGTCCTCTATTTTTCCTTCTTGGTTTATATCCTTATTTGTTATTGGAAATCCTTTATGAGAAATGGAAGTAATTGTTTGTCATTTGCTCATGTCTGAAAATATCTAGTCATTTGCTCCCAAGTGGTTGAAACTAAATGGTTCTTAGTATTGTTATATCAGGAAATTTATGGTTGGAATTATATAATATTTATGGATAGATTCAAATGATTACAATATTTAACTTTATATTTTGAAAAAATACAATCATTAATTAACCCTTCAATATTTGTGACATCTTTCACAATACATGTTTTATTTTTATAGCTACTCTAAAGGTATATTTGATGTCTATGTATACATGGCAGCACATTTCATCATGCCAAATTATGCCTTTTATTAGGGTCTTGAGACTTCACTTAAAATACCTATTCTTCCTCTGTATTATAAACTTCCTGAGGACTTGGTTCAGGTTTTAGTTATTTAAACATTGATGTTTGGGTATATGGGAATCTCTAGTATTCCGTGTGTGATTTTGCTGTGACCTAAAACTTCTCTGAAAACTAAATGAAAATTTGGGATACAGTGGGGAATGAGAGGGGGAAGATGTCATGGTTCACCCTGGACATCCAATAATGCAGTGATAAAAGGAGAAAAAATAATAATAATAATAATTTTTTAAAAAAAATTTTTTCTTTTGTTTATTCCCATTTACTTTTTTTGAATGTCCTAATCTGTTAATTATATTTTACTTTTAGTTCTTTTTTACTGAACTTCCCTTGTATTTTATCTCTTGCATTTAAGCTTATCACTATTATTTCACTTTCCTATTAATTGTATTTGGTTATTATATGGGCTACATCTTCAAGGAAGCTTTAGGTCACAGAAAGGTTACAATGAGGGCTGCAGAGGATCATTGGTGGGGGGTGTCTGGGATTGGGGTTCATGGGAATAAGTTCATCTGAATATACGTGAAAGATATATAAAATTGTCCAAATGATCGAGGATGGGGCATGGTCACGATGGGTAGACAATCACTCGATAAATGAGTGAATACTGAATTCCCAGCCGGGAGAGCTCTGCCACATTCTCCAATGGAGCAGCAACAGTCCCCTGAGTGCAGGGGCAGTATTTGGCAAAAAAGGATGGCCCACACTTGGGTTCTTGTTATTGAAGATTAGCCTTATGAGTCTTTGCTTTTGTAATTGAAACTTCGCCTACTGTTATGGGGTGCCTAAGGGTTGCCATCTGAGAGCCTCCTTGTTGCTCAAATGTGGCCTCTCTCTAAGCCAAACTCAGCATATGTATACATTACCTTCCCCCCAACGTGGGACATAACTTTGGGGATGAGCCTCCTTGGCAAAAAGAGATTAATACCAAGCGCCAATTGGAAACATGACTGGAAAAAAACCTTGAATAAAAGGGGGAAAATGTAAAGACAAATGAGTTCATGTGGCTAAGAGACTTCAAAGAGAGTCGGGAGGTCATCCCAGAAGTAACGCTTACGCACACCTCAGTAGGATCCCATAGAACACCAAAGTGGATATCACCCCACAAAGAGGGGCTCCTGAGGGCTCTGG
>JAQZBX010104615.1:0-10931 GCA_029593785.1 Cabassous unicinctus | reverse complement strand
GGATGCTTTTGGGGCAGGGAAGGGAAAAGCAGCTGTAATACAGGGGTTTTTTCAGGACTTGGGAATTATCCTGAGTGACATTACAATGACAGATATAGGCCATTTTACATCAGCATATAACATGCAGAACTGTGTGGGAGAGAGTGTGGTCTACAATGTGAACTATGGTCCCTGCTTAATGGCAAAGCCCCAGGATGTGTATATCCATTGCAGGTGATGTGCCACACTAATGAAAGATGATTATGTGGGATGTTATGGGAGGTGTGGGAGGTGGGGAACATGGGAATCCTTATAATTTTTGTGTAACATTTATGTAATCTAAGCATCTTTTAAAATATAAAAAATATAAATAAAATTAAATTAAAAAAAAAAAGAAGAGGCTTGTAAAATTTTAAATAGGAAGAAATTAAGATAAAGTCTGCACTTTACAGGAATCTGGCCTCAGCATGAGAAAGGAGGCAGAGTCAATATTGGAGGCAAAGAGAAAATATGTAGCTAATCTAACAATATTGGTGAAACAAAGGAGTTTTGGGGATAAGAGTGAGAGGGCAGGATGGACTCAAAGATGTTTAAAAAGGAGGTCTTTTTGATCATTGAATGTTTATGGGTAGTGGGGAAAGAGGAAAGCCAATGAGAATTCCCATGTTTCTGACTTAAGAGAGGGATTTGGAATCTAGGAGTCAGGTATAAAAAGGAATATAATTAGCTCAGTTAAGAATGATGAGTTTGAAGCTAGCTCCAACTGAAAGTCCATAAGCGATCAGAAAAACTGGCAAGAGATTGGGGTTAAAGATGTAGGCTTGGAAGTCATAATGTGTGGAGGCCAGTTGTCAGCAATCTTCTTGGCAAGTAAGTCAACTGAGGAAAAAAAAAAAGTGTTGATGAGCTGAATTTTTCCTTCAAGTAAAAATAGCTTTAGTGACTCCCATGGTGGAAAAGCTGTATATTCGTAAAACTTATACCTGCTTTAATTGTTTAGAATTGTGTCACTGCTTTCAGTCTAAATCTTAATATCTGGCCATATTACAGAAGGATTGATGCTGATATTAGAGAGCCATGTATTAAAGATAAGCAGGCTAAATAATGGAAGCTTGTTAATCATTTGGGTAGGTAGTATAAAGCAATAGTACCTAAAGCAATGGAACAAGGTGAAATTGTCTAACTGGGCCCAGAAGCTAATGGTGCCAAAAAGAGTGGTATAAAAGTCAGAAGAAGATAAGGTTTTATGAAGGAACTGGTGATCAACAGGTTCAATGCTGCAAAGTTTAACCAAGATGAAGATGCTAAATTTGTACTAAATTTGTTCATTAAGAAGTCACAGCAATGTTTGAGAAGTTTCACTAGAGTGATAGAAGACAGTGCTATGTCATCTCTTGGTAGAGGTACTTGGCTCAGGGACAGAAATTAATAGCAACAATAACAAGGCTTTGGCTAAATAGGGATCTAGGGAGGTGAGAGGAGTGTTTGTTTTCCAAATTAGAAAACACATAATCATGTAGGAGAGATTTTGAAGATCCAGGAGAGAGAGGACACTTGAAGCAGTAATATTTAAATATATCTTATCATACACAACCAGATACACACACAATCCCCTTAAAAATGCTGAGTCCTTTGTAAAGCCAAGTATTTCCAAAGCCATACCTTCTACTTCCCTCAGTACATATTTTCCCAAATCATTGTCACCAGTTTCTTCCTCTCTCTCTGTTTTAGTTAGCCAAAGGGCTGCCGATGCAAAGTACCAGAAATGGGTTGGCTTTTATAAAGTGGACTTCTTTGGGGTCAAAGCTTACAGTTCTGAGGCTGTGAAATGTCCAAATCAAGGAACCATCAGAGATTCTTTCTCACCAAAGTCAGCTACTGTTGTTCATCATGCTGTCCTGCCACATGGTGAAGCAAGATGGTCATGGATCTCTCCCGAGGTCTCTGCCTTCCCCTCCAGAATCTATCATCTCCATAAGCCAAGCATAGGGCTTTTCTCTTTCCGGGAGAAAAGCGCTATCAGTCTCAGCTGTTTCGCTTTCTTTCTGAGTTCAGCTGCAAACTCTCAGGCATATGGCTCATCTCTCCCTGGGCCTCTCAGTTCTTGCAGCTCAGCTGTGGGTGAAACTGGAGTCCTTTCTCTCACAATGCAGGATCAAGTATGGCAACTTCCTTTCCCTGTGTCCTCTCTGTGTGTCGCGGTTTATATCAGCCCCAGCAAGAGGGCAGAGACTCAACCTGAGTCATTCTTCACTCACGTAGTCTAACAAATGGGTTTCACACCCACAGGAATGGATTAGTTCAAAATCCTTTTGGGATTCATAAAAGAATTTCAAACTGCCACACACTCTCTCTCTCCAACTCTCTCCCCCTCCTACTTCTGGATACATATATTAGATTACAATGACCAGCCATTCTCCCTCCTTTAAGGAGAATCAGGCAAAAAATAACATAAAATAAAATAAAGAATGAGATGCAAAGTTCTTGAAATGCATCATGTTCTACAAGATATAAACCCATCTGATCTACCGTTTTGAAAAAATATAAAATACTTGCAGATGTTGGGTATTCAGTTGCTTTTAAAGCAAAGAAGACTAGGATGGTGATTTAAAAGCACTCTTGGTGAGCTAATTGTTTTATTGACTACACAAGGAAATGGATGTCACTTTTCTAATCTACATTTGAATAGTCATATTGTAGCTCCAATCCTTGTCATTCAAAATTTGAGGCATAGGTTTATTTCCCTCTGTTCTGAAAATTTTTCTCAATTGAAATTTTCCCATACTTATCTTTACTATTAACTTACTTCAACAGTTTAGAAATGTGCACTTGTGTGGAACCTAATGAAATTAAATGCAAGCAGTTTTAGTTAAAATTACACCGTTATTTCAAATTTAAGAGTTGCCTAACAATGTTTCTAAGTTGTGCTTCACTGTTGCCCCACTGTTACTTGTTCAGGCAATAAGGAACATTACTGAATGCAGATGGATGTACACTTCACCTCTCTTTCTCAGTATGACCCCAATCAACCAATTTCTCCCTGGCAAAATTGTGTTGCAGATGTTTCAGCCTGGAATATTTCCAGCTAACTGGAATAGATCCATGTCAAATAAAGGTCATTTCATATTCCCGAAACAATTTCACAAAAACAACTTTTGGCTTCTTTTACCCATGTCAAGTATCTGTATGAAAAGTAAAGAATTATATCATACTTTTATTAATAAATATGTATAAAAGGTGTGAATGTTATGGTATTAAATGTAAAGTTAAATTTCTTTCCTCTTCTTAATAAAAGACTATCTTAAATATACAAAAATACCAATGCTGTAAATATAATAAGGATGGGAAAAGAAATTTCTATAGATTTATAAATTTTTAACCTCATTGTTTCAATTTTAATATTCAAGGGAATTAATTTTCTGGTAGAATAATCAAAATAACACAGTATTCAAATTGGATGACTTACTTGGATCACTATTTCATCAACTTAATAGACCACTGGAAAAGAGAGATTTGGAACCGATACAGTGATTAGCATACTTGACTAATGATTTAATAAACATTAGTTTTATCAAGTCAAAATATAGTTTTGGGAAGTATACCTATTTATATATTCTCTTTATTATGCTAGTGCTCAATTTTAGGTGAAGAGATACTTTTAAAGTTCTTTTTAGCATATTAAAATATAGCATGTAGAGCTATGAATTACATGCTTTCTATAGCATATAAGATTTTTTTAAAGCATATTTTCAGAATCGTTAGAAAATTCCCTTATCATAAAATAGGAATTTTTTTATTAATTGGATTTCCAATATGTAATTTCTAGAATTTATGTAAATTCATATGATATTTAAAAATTGCAATTCATCTAGTCAATTCATCTTTTTGAAATATTAGAGTAATACTAGCTACAATTTATTTAATAATTATTTTGTACCACTCAACATTCCTGGCTTTTAGTGTATATATTAATTCATTCAAAACTCAGGGCAATCATATGAAACAGGTACTATTAATACAAACAGAAGAGGAAAAGAAGACACAGAGACGTAATCTGCTCAAGTTGCACAGTTAATTGGTAGAACTGGGATTCTAACCCAGTTCTCTAGCTTATGAGACTGCACTCAGCTACTTTGGTTCTGTTCTTGAAGTCCATGTGTTCTTTTGTTATTATTATTGTTTTGTGCTTCTGCTTATTTGTTGATTTTTGGTCTTTGTTTATTTGCTTACTATATACACTAAACAAACTAGCAGGTAACATCTACTTAGATCATTCAAATTTTACTGAACAATATGTGGCAGTCAATAGAGTAGTTTCCCAGGGCTGTGGCAACAAACTACCATGAAATTGGTGCTTGAAACAACAGAAATGTATGTTCTCAGAATCTTGGAGGCTAGAAATCCAAAATCTAGAAACTCACTCAAGAGCTGTTATTGTACTCTTGAGACCAAATCTGTAAGGAAGCAGGCCAGCAAATTGGAAACTTGGTAAGATCTATGCTGAAGTCTAAAGGCAGAATCCCTCCTCCTCTGGGAAACCTCGGGTTTTTGCTCTCAAGGCCTTCAGCTGATTGGATGAGGCCCACCCACATTAGTAAGGGTAATTTCCTTTACTTAAAGTCAACTTATTATAGATGATAATCATGTCTACAAATACCTTCACAGCAACACCTAGATTAGTATTTGACCAGATAACCAGGTACTATGGTCTAGCCAAGTTGACACATAAGTCTAACCATCACAGGCAGTAAACAAGGCAATATTGAGATGAATAAGGCAGTCTATATGTTAGAGAGTCTATGGTCCAATCATGGTGACAGAAGTATAAAAAAATATTTTAAATGTGAATCCTAATACTGTCAGTATCATGATAAATTAACATTTTATAAAGCAATGCTATGCTCATTACTGAGCATTGTTCACTAACTTATTTATTCAGTCATTTTATCACTTCCACAGCCATTCAAATGTTTATTGAGCACATACTTGGTGCTAAACACAGTTAGGCACTGGAAAATTCAAACGAATGAAATAGACAAAGCTATTTGCCTCTTAAACCTAACTGATCAGTGGAGAAGAGAGATATTAAACAAATGCACCAATTATATAATTATAACTACACAATTAGATACACTAGTTAAAATGTGCTATGAATAAATGGAAAATGATATGATAAAAAATATGATAGACTTAATTTACTTTGGAGGTTTAGGAAAAGTTTCTCTAAGGAACTGAGCTTAAGCACAGTGCTAAAGATATGTAAGGGCTGGCCTGTCAAAAAGTGGGGCATTAACATCTAGTGTGATTTGTAATTTTATCCGTGGAGATAAATTATAAACCCCAACAGAAGGTCTCATTTGCTAAGTATTCAAATGAGTAGTATAGAACACTGGTTTCAGACTTTTGAATTTCTTGGACCTAAAATCGATCCCCAACAAACATATCAGGTCTAACACATAATTGTGAACTTTATATTTTGTAAAAAGAGACATTTAAAAAAAGAGACAATAACAATAAACGTTATTACCATTATTTTTAAAAGAGAACTTTAAGATTAAAAAGGTAGGAAAAATATATGACCTAAGAATTAGGAGCATTTCTTTAAAGTGAGTAAGGTTTTCTCTATTTTTCCTCATTTCACGAAGAACCAATAAACTTTGATTAGGATCTGGGAATCATTAGTCTATACAACCTTCTGCATCCTTGAGGATTTCATAAGCAGACTGGAGTTGGATAAATCAAATGCATCCTTTTAGGTGCAGTGACCAGGAGGACCTAACACATCTGCGACACTGAGCAGAAAATGTGGCATTTGAAATAAGGCTTGAGTGAGAGTAAGAAGCACCACAAATGTCAACCATTCCTAAAAACTAAGCGCACCCGAGAGCTGATTAAATCTAAAATGTTGCACTTCCTGTGTCAGTCTTCCAAGTCTCCTAAAAGGCAATAACATAGTCATTTGTGTGGGTGAATATATACACACACATGTACACCCATACATACACATCTCTACACACACACACATACGATTAAAATATGTTAAGTGTGTACATTCTGATTGACTTTGGGCTTTCCCTGAATGTTTTTCTCATATAAGCTCAAGGCTTGACAAACAGTGCACCTGCTTAACTGGGATAAGTGCCAGAAAAAAAAAAAAGTCAAGGAAATTAATTTCCAAGAGTAGTAGATAAATGGCACACCTCATTAGAAAACCTATTTAAAAGGCACATCAGGATGTGTCAGCAAGGATTTCATAAGAAATTAATGCTTCCTACCATCCTGTCCTTGCTGCCTCTCTTCTCAGATTACTGATTTTACCTCCCGGTAATAAGATTCATATCCAAGTTACGTTTAACAAGGACCACCTTTGTCTCTGTCACATGCTTTGCATAGGTTATCCTATCTAATGCTTACAAAAGTGTTTGGAATAAACATTAAACATAATATGATTTATATGTTTTGTGGAATGCTTACACAAAATACCAAACGTGGTCTGAGACACCCTGGCACAACCATTTATGTCTCAAATTATGCAAAAGAAGTTTGTAATGAATTTCACCCAATTCCCATAAATTCTAGTCCAGAAAGAGATATAAAATATCAAGGACACTCCTCTGTTTTTCAAAGGGCTTCCAGGTTGAGTTTGCAGAACCTTGAGGGCAAGGCATCCAGCAGCCTTGTGACTCTCCACCCCCAATCACTGAGAAAGCAACGTTGGCCTGCTCAGGTTTCTGAAGACGTTCATATCCTAGAATAGGGCTAACTCTACCCTCTACCCAGGTAGAGTAAAGGTGGGTAAACCACACATCTTAGATTGTGCCCATTGCCCTGAGGTATATATTAACTTCAATTTTCACAAGTATCTTATTTTGGATGATAAATTACATGATCATCCTATGTGATAACTTTGTATGTGTCAAATTAGCTAAGCTAAAACTGCCTTTCCCAGAATTCCCTTCCATATAAGTTTCAGGGCTAACAGTTGACCACAAGAGAAATGTGCATGGGCAATGGAAGGCTAAAATGCAGGAAGAGCCCTGCTTGTTCTCTGAAGCCTGGCGTAGGGCAGGCGCTGTTGCAGCTCCTGCGCTTTAACCTTGCCGATGTGTGGCAACAGCCAGCAGCATCTCAGTCTCCCCCGCTCTATGCCCATCGGCCTTTCCCAGCTTCCACCTTGCTGGCTTCAGGCATGGTCCCAGGCACGCTGACCACAGCCGTGTGTAGACTCTGTAATCAGCTGCCATGTAATAAATCTCTAACTCCATTTTACTGAGTGGTTCTGCTTCTCTGATCAAACACTGACCAAAACACCACAGTATAGTTTGAATATTGCTTTTATATTATATTTAATAAGAAATGAAGAGTGAGTGAAATCTTTTTTCCAGGCTCAGTTTTTTTTTCCCTTTATTTGATAAAAAGAATCAAAGACATAAATTTCTCAGATCTGAAAGGTGCTATCTCCATTTCACTGACAATGAAATGCAAATTCTTAGTCATTGTGATTGGTTGATGTTTTCTGTGTATCCCAGAGAAGATCATGTCCTCAGAGCTAATCCAGTCTTGTGCATTTAAACTTTTTGTAGGTGGGAACTCTTGATTAAATCACTTTTGTTAAGGGCCTTTGATTAGATTGTGGGACCCAGGGTGGGTCTTACTCCTCTTACTGGGGCTCTTTATAAATGGAGGACTAAAAAGCCACAGACAGAAAAAAGTAGCAGAGACAGAGAAACCCCAAGAGGTTGAGAGAGAGGTCCTGGAGGCCAGAGGCTAGAATCAGCGGAGCGCAGAGACACAGAAAAAAGTGCCCAAGAGGCTGAAAGAGATGAGGCTCCAGGAGAGGGGAGAGATAAGCCAAATACCTGATGGCCCACCGCTGAGCTCAGGGAAAAAGCGTCTTTAGATGATGCCTTGACTTGGACACTTTCATGGCCTCAGACTGGAAGCTATTTAAAAAGCCAACACATTTCTGGTACATTGCTCCCAGCAGCCTTTAGTAAACTAAGACAGTCATGTTAACTTGTAGCTTATAGAGCTGTAACATGCACCCAAGTCTTCCTAAAGAAGCACGTATGTGCTTCACAATTAGACTACATATGGCTATGGTGGACTGAATTATGTACCTCAACTTTAACATGTTCTTGGTCTTGATCTGCATTGCGTTCCTGTGGGTGTGAACCTATTGTAAATAAGATCTCTTGTAGATGTTATTTTGGTTAAGGTGTGGCCCAACTGAATGAGTGTGGCCCTTAAGTCTGATTACTGGAATCCTTTATAAAAAGAAGTCCAGAGGGAGAATCCTGAAGTTGGAAGTCAATAAAAACCCAGAAAAGAAAGGAGAGGACATTGCCATGTGATAGAAAAGCCAAGGAATCCCAGGATTGGCAGCCAGCCAGGACACCATCAACCCAGGGAGGAAGCAAGTCTTCTAGCCTCTGACTCTACTACCTTATAAATTCCTCTTGTTAAGTCAGCCTATTGTGTGGTATTTTTGTAATCTAAGACAATTGATACAGCAGATCAAATTCAGAAAATAAGGAATTGTGAAGGTTATCTTGGCCGGGATCATTTTTCTCAACCTAATACAGGACTTGCTTATTGAAATTGATTTTCATTTTCTAAGAAATATCTTCAAAGAGTATACCTACTTTTCCAAAGTGCCAGAGAGTAATTTAAGGACCGAGGAGAGCTTCCTTCAGAGATATTTCCAGAATGCTTTCTTCTTCTGTAAGTCTTATTTTTTAAACATTAGCAATTACAATTTCAAAACTATTATCTAATACAAAAGACTCATCATGATAATATTAGTGCATGGTAAAAGTTTGTAGTGTATCAATTAAATTAATTTTAGAAACAAAAGAGTATCATTTAAATTTTAAAACTCTTATTCAAGAAAATAATTTTGGGTGCTTAAAGTATCAAGATTAAAAAGGCAGATTAAAAGTTGCTAAATGGAAAAAGAAATTAGAATCTTAATATGAGTGATGTAAAGATGTCTTATCCAACCAAAGATTAATATAAGCTACAGATTTTATGCTATAATTATACCAAGTCCTTGAACTTATATTCTTTCCATTCCAGAAACTGCTCATTCACATTTTAAAATTAGAATTTTAATTATTTGACTCCTTATTTCAAGAATTTTTAAATATTTCCTTTAAAATTTCAAGTTTTATGATTTTTTTTTTTTCATTTTAAATCCATAGGTGATTGTTTCTCTTCTTTTATGTGGCCTCAAGAGATGAAAGTCATACTAATGGTTCACCTTATTGTCTACACCTATTGAAATTACAATATCTATTTTTCAACCAGAGTACTGTGTGGTACTTTCTTATATATGAATATTTACCTAAAGGTGTGCAACATTGCAATATGATTTTTTTTATTAGCAATTTTTTTTATTTTTTAAAAGATACATAGATTACATAAATGTTACACAAAAATTGTAGGGATTCCCGTATGCCCCACCTCCCACACCTCCCACAACCTCCCACATAAACATCCTTCATTAGTGTGGCACATTACCTGCAATAGATATACACATCTTGGGGCTTTGCCACTAAGCACGGACCACAGTTCACACTGTAGACCACACTCTCTCCCACACAGTTCTGCATGTTATATGCTGGTGTAAAATAGCCTATATCTATCATTGCAATGTCACTCAGGATAATTATCAAGTCCCCAAAAAGCCCCTGTATTACAACTGCTTTTACCTCTCCCTGCCTCCAAAGCGTCCGGTGGCCACTGGCTTCACATTAATGTTGTAATTACTTCCATTGTCTGAATCACAATATGTCTATAACAGAATACCAGTAAGTCCACTCTAGTCCATAGCTCTTCCCCCAATCCTGAGGAGTCTGAGATGGTGATGTCCACTCCACTTCCAAGTGATGGGGGGCTTATGTCCCATGGATAAGATGGACGGGATTATCTTGCCTGCAGCTACAGTCTCTCTCCATTCCCTGGGATGGCTGTTGTCCATCATCATCTCCCCACCAGGTGTCCAGGGTGAGTCCATTGAGCTATAGAGTAGGAGTTGTAGCTCCACCGAGATTCCAGGCCCAGCTGGCACATGGACAGCCCAAAGACTCCGGTCTCTGGAAGTACACCTACAAACTCCAGCACCACATATAGGTTTGAACAGAAGGGACAGATGGACCATGTGCAGGGGAGACATATTTGGGTCCAATTCTGTCAATCTCAGGAGCAAGTATTCCAAAGTAGGGCCCACTGATAAGGCTCAAAACTCTGGGGCTATCCGCCCTGATAAAGGACCTGGGTGTCTCCAGAGCCCTCAGGAGCCCCTCTGTTTGGGGTGATATCCACATTGGAAGCCTATGAGGTCCTACTGAGATGTGCATAAGCGTTACTTCTGGGATGACCCCCCGACTCATTTTGAAATCTCTTAGCCATAAGAACTCATTTGTCTTTACCTTTCCTCCCTTTTATTTGAGGTCTTTTTCCAGACATATTGCCTGTTGGCACTTGTTAGTAATCCCTCATTGCCAGGGAGGCTCGTCCCCGGTAGTCATGTCCCACACTGGGAGGAAGGTAATGCATTCATATGCTGAGTTTGGCTTAGAGAGAGGCTACATTTGAGCAATAAGGAGGCTCTCAGGAGGCAACCCTTAGGCACCCCATAACAATAGGCTAACTTTTTATTTCAATAGCAAAGACTCATAAGGCTAGTCATCAATAACAAGAGCCCATCAGTGGATCATCCTCCTTTCCCAGACACTTCCCCTGCACTTAGGGGACTGTTGCTACTCCCTTGGAGAATATCACAGAGCTCTCCAGGATGGGAATTCAGTATTCTCTCATTTATTGAGTGGTTCTCCACCCACTGTGACCATGCCCCATGAGCATTTGAACATTTTTATATACCTTTTATGTATGTTCAGGTGAACTTCCTCCCATGCACCCCCATCCCTGACACCCCCACCAACGATTCT
>JAQZBX010104614.1:0-10933 GCA_029593785.1 Cabassous unicinctus | reverse complement strand
CAGGGCACACCTGGAGTAGGCTTCTTAGGGAGTGTGTGAGTGATCATTTTGTCATAATGGGTTGTATCAGGATTCCAATACTGAGGAGTCCCATACTGAGGAGGACCGATTTGTTCACAAAGAGGCAGGAGTCTCTCGAGAGCATGGGCTGTTCCTAATAGGGGAGGATAAACCAATGTGTCAAGACCTCAGTATTGTTGCAAGTAACTATGAATCTTGTCATCCAAGGAGAGAATCCAGTGGGTCACCATGGGCCCTAAAGGGAGGGGGTGAGAGGAACAGAATAGATCTAACAGGGGGTATTTAGTGGGCAATGGAAGTATTGTACATAATCTTGCAATGATGGACAAAGGCCATGTTAAATATTACCAAAATTTATAAAGGTGCATGGTCTAAAATGTAAACCATAATATAAACCATGTTTAGTAGCTACGTTTCACTATTTGTATATCAGTTATAACAAAGGTACCAGCCACATATAAAAAGGTATTAATACAGGAAGGGTGAAAAGGGGAGGATGTTGGGTATATGAGAGTCCCCTGTATTCTGTATGTGACTTTACTGTGACCTAGAACTTCTTTGAAAACAAAATGAAAAATAGTATGACACTTGGGAATAAATGAAAAACAATGACACTGTACATAAAGGACACCAGATATTACAGTGATGAAAGGCAAAATGTGAAAAAAAGTTTTTTTAAATATTTTTCATTATTTTTTAATATACCAATTTTAATTTTATTTTTTTTAATTTTTATGTATTTTATTTCTTATATTTAAACCTACCATTATGATTTCATTTTCCTATTAACTGTATTTGTCTAATTTAATGGCTTCATTTTTGAAGAATCTTTGGATCACAGAAGTGTTACAACTAAGGCAGGGGAGGATAATTGGTGTGGGGTGTCAATGATGGGGGATACATGGGAGGAAG
Organism: Cabassous unicinctus; assembly: GCA_029593785.1. Lineage (NCBI taxonomy): Eukaryota > Metazoa > Chordata > Mammalia > Cingulata > Chlamyphoridae > Cabassous > Cabassous unicinctus. The sequence goes on along the minus strand of JAQZBX010104614.1, from coordinate 10,000 downwards.
TTCACCAGGGCATACATATAAGGTGTATAAATATGTTCAAATGTTCATGGGGCATTGTTACAGCGAGGGGAGACTCACACAATAACCGAGAGAATATTGAATTCCCATCATGGAGAGCTCTGCCACATTCTCTAATGGAGTAGCAGCAGACCCCAAGTGCAGGGGCAATAACTAGTGAAGAAGGATGATCCATTGATGGGTTCTTCATATTGATGACTAAGATTATGAGCCTTTGCTCTTGAAATTGAAACTTACCCTAGTGTTGTAGGGTGCCTAAGAGTTGCCTCCCGAGGCCTCCTTGTTGTTCAAATGTGGCCTCTCTCTAAGCCAAACACAGCATATAAATGCATTACTTTCCCCCCAGTGTGGGACATGACTCCCAGGGATAAGCCTCCCTGGCATCAAGGGATTACTACCAAGCACAAACTAGCAATGCAACTGGAAAAAGATGTCAAATAAAAGGGGGTGAAAGGTAAAGACAAATGAGTTTATTTGGCTAAGAGACTTCAATGTGAGTTGGGAGGTCATCCCAGAGGTAGCGTTTATACAAATCTCAGCAGGATCTCATAGACTGCCAAAATGGATACTACTCCAAATAGTGGGGCTCCTGAGGGCTCTGGAGACACCCAGATCCTATTGTTAGGGCAATTACCTCTGGAGTTTTGTGACTTGCCATTGTGCCCTACTTTGGTGTTTGTGCTTCTGGAAATGACAGCGTTGGACTCAATTATGGCCTCCCTACACATGGCTCATCTATCCCTTCTACTTAAACCTTTCCTTGGTGCTGTAGTTTGTAGGTGTACATCCAAGAGACTGGAGTCTTTGTGCTGTTCCTGTGCCAGCTGGTCCCAGAACCTCAGAGGAGCAGCAACACCTACTCTCCAGTTCACTGGACTCACCCAGGACAACTAACAAGGAGGTGAGGATTGACAACCACCATACCAAGGAAACAAGAGAGCTGACAACTGCAAGGAAAAGATTCCCATCCATCAGCTGTATGGGATTGAAGTCTCCTCTCAATTAGAGTTGGAGTGGGTTTCACCATCCCAGAATCCTCAGAATTGCAGAATGAACTAAGGACTAGAGTGGACTTACTTATATTCTACTATAGACATATTGTGACTCAAGCATTGGAAGAAATTACAACATTGATGTGGAAGCTGTGACCACTGGATGCTTTGGGGGCAGGGAGAGGGAAAACAGTTGTAATAAGGCGGCTTTTTTGGGACTTGGGTATCATCTTGAATGACATTGCAATGACAGATATGGGCCATTTTATATCGTCACATAACATGCAGAATTGTGTGGGAGAGAGTATGTACTACAATGTGAACTATGGTCCATGCTCACTGGCAAATCACCAGGATGCATTTATCAATTGCAATGAATATGCCACAGTAATGAAGGATGTTTATGTGGGAAGGTGTGGGAGGTGTGGGGAGTATATAACATTTATGTAATCTAAGTATCTTTTAAAAAATAAAATAAAAAGTTATTATTAAAAAATTGTTTTACTGTAGATATGAGGGTCAATTTCTGAGTTATTGACTTGGTTCCTTTGGTCAATCTGTCTGTCCTTATGCCAGTACCGTGGAGTTTTTACCATTGTAGCTAAGCAATATGCTTTAAAGTCAGAAAATGAGAGTCTTCCAAATTCATTCGTTTTTTAAGAAATTTTTGCCTATGAGAGGCCCTTAACCCTTCCAATTAAATTTTATTATTGGCTTTTTTATTTTTGTCAAGACAGCTGTTGGGATTTTTATTGGTATTGCACTGAATCTGTAAATCAGTTTGGTAGAATTGACATCTTAACAATATTTAAAATCCATGAACATGTAAATTACTTCCATTTACTTAAGTCTTCTTCTGTCTCTTTTAGCAATGTTTTGTACTTTTCAGAATGCAAGTCCTTTATGTCCTCAGTTAAGTTTATTCCTAAATATTTCATTTGTTTAGTCGCTTTTATCAGTGAAATCTTTTTCTTAAATCCTCCTCAGATTGCACATCAGTAATGAATAGAAACGCTATTTATTTTTGCATACTAACCTTGTATCCCACCAATTTGTTGAACTAATCTATTAATTCTAGTAGCTTTGTTGTAGATTTTTCAAGATTTTCTAGATATAGGATCATGTCATCAGTGAATAGGGAAAGTTTTACTTCTTCTTTTCCTGTTTGGGTGCTTTTTGTTTCTTTGTCTAACCTAATTACTCTAGCTAGAACTTCTAGCACAATATTGAATAATAATGGTGACAGTAGGTATCCTTGTCTTGTTCCTGATCTCAGTGGGAAAGATTTCAATCTTTCACCATTGAGTACAATGCTAGCTGTAGGTTTTTCACATATGCCACTGTACCATATTGAGAAAGTTTCCTTCTATTTCTATCTTTTGGGGTGTTTTTATCAAGAAATGGTGCTGTGCTGTATCTTCTCAAAAGTCTTTTCTGCATCAATTGAGAGGATCATGTGATTTTTCTTCTTCAATTTATCAATGTGGTTTATTACACTAATTGATTTCCTTGTGTTGAACTACCCTTCCATACCTGGGATAAAACCTACTTGATTATCGTGTAAAATTCTTTTAATGTGTTTTTGGATTCTATTTGCAAGTATTTTGTTGAGGATTTTTGCATCTATATATATTAGAGTTATTGGTCTACAATTTCTTTTTTCATAGTGTCTGTATCTGGTTTTGGTGTTAGGGTGATATTGGTCATAGAATGAGTTTGGTAGCATACTTTCCTGTTCAATTGTTTGTAAAAGCTTGAGCAAGATTGGTATTAGTTCATCTTTGAATGATTTGTAGAATTCACCTGTGAAGCCATCTGGTCCTGGGCCTTTCATCTTTGGAAGGTTTTTGATGACTGTTTCTATCTCTTTATTTGTGATTGGTTTGTTGAGGTCTTCTATTTCTTCTGAAGTCAGTGTAGGTGGTTCATGTGTTTCAAGGAATTGTCCATCTCATCTGCATTTTCTAGTTTTTTGGCATACAGTTGTTCATAGTATCCTCTTATGATGTCTATTATTTCGGCGGAGTCAGTGGTAACGCCCGCCCTCTCATTTCTGATTTTATTGATTTGTGTCTTTTCTCTTTTTCTCTTTCTCAGTCTAGCTAAGGGTTAGTCGATTTTGTTGATCTTCTCAAAGAACCAAGCTTTCAATTCTTTAAATTGATTTAGGAGAGTTGTGTGATTATCATTGATTGTCTTAAACCTGTATCTCTTCAGGATATTTTGGTTTGTTCCTTTGGGCCAAGAGATGGCCAGGCCATCTCTTCCTGTTTCCTACTATGGCTTGTAATTTTTTACTGATATCTAGGTATCTGAATATTTTGGTGAATTTACTCTCATTGCCATTTTTCTTTCTTGCCTATTGTTATTATCTTTTCACAGGTCTTCTTTGATATTTGGTTCAACTCATCCTAAGTCTTCAAAATTGCCAAGCTTAAGTTATCAAATCATGCCAAGGACTCACTAATAGGGCACAAATTTTCTCCCATAATTTAGAGAACAGAGAGATCCAAGTGTAGTTTGTGTCCATTCTATTTCCAGACCAGCCAGCAGATTGCATTTGTTGATGCACTTTTCCACAGAAATGTAGCTCTCTCAGTTTTCTTTAGTTTTGGTCTGGCCAAAGCTGAGATTCAACGTGTGCTCTGCTGGCTGAATTTACTGAAGACAAGCCCCTTAACTACCCTTTTCTTTTCCCTTGTAACCGCTGACAGGGAAGAAGATGTTTGTTCTCCTCACAGCTGCAATGAGCCAGGAGTTTTAACCCAGCTTAATATCTTGTGGGTGGGGTAAGGAAGCCCCTTCCAGCAACCCAGAATTTTAGCAACTCACAGTTCGTTCTTTCAGGTTCTTTGACTCTCTGTCCCTCACCCTCCTGGGAGTTGTGAAGCACTGTCTTGGTCTGCTGACTTCTAAAGCAGGTCCCTCAGGCAGCTTTTGGCTCTTTCTCTGTTGTTTTTGTGAGAGAGTTGAGCCTTTTCTGCCTAATCTGACTCATCTTCCCACAATCCATCTTATGTTTTGTTTTGATTTTTCTAATGCATACACACTATACTTAAGTAAATTGTTCTTTTATACAGAAATATTATTCAAAGGGATAGGTTGGATTTTCTTAATTTTGAATGATATATAGAACTGCTTTAAAGGAAAAAATAATCTCATGGTTTCCAGTTTTAAAGTAAATGATTTAAAATATGTTACTATTATGGAGGCAAACATAGAAAGAGTTACAAAAGTATAATAATCATAATTCTTACAAAAATGTAAAATTAAACAAATTTACAAAAATAACTAACACCATTAAAATGTAAATTAATGAAAGTAATTTAAGATGGCTAGTATTATAGTTTTTTAATAGGAAAATTGCCACATATAAATATTGCACAAAGAAGGAGCAAAGGCAATTCTGAGTTTGACCCATTAAATTTAGGAAGAATTTTCTTAATTTAAACTACTGTGAAATCTTTCTCATGCACTCCACAATCATTCAACATCCACTTGATACAAATCCTTTACTCACTGTCCTAGTTTGCCACCGGGTTGCTGATGCAAAGTACCAGAAATGGGTTGCCTTTTATAATGGGAATTTTATTTGGTGTAAAAACTTACAATTCCAGGGCCATGAAATGTCCAAATCTAGGCACCATCAGAGATGCTTTCTCACCAAAATCAGCGACTAGTGATTCTGAGTTCCTGCCATGTGGTGAATCAAGATGGCAGCTAATCTCTGCCAAGGTGCCTGCCTTCCCTTCTGAGCTTAACATCTCCTGGAAACCAGCTATGGGTGACCAGACATAGGGCTAGTCTCTTTAGTCTTGAGCTTCTCCATGAGACCAGCCCCTCTAGGTCCTCTATCCATGCCTCTGTGCTCTACTGGTTCCAGACTCAGAGACCTCTCTCAGCCTCTGAGGGATTCTCTGCTTTTCTGCAGATGTAGGTGAACCTTGAGTGTTTCTCTCTCTCTCTCTCTCTCTCTCTCTCTCTCTCTCTCTCTCTCTCTCCTTTCTCTCACATGGCAGGATAAAAAATTGCAGCTCCTTTTTCTCTGTGTGTCTCTGTGTCTCCATTTATATAAGACCCAGCAAGAGGGCAGAGACTTAACCTGAGTCACACCTCACTGAAGTAGCTCAATCAGAAGCAATCTAATAAAGTGATCTAAAGTGAATCTAATACAATCAAAAGGGTATCACACTCATAGGTATAGATATGTTTAGGAAGATAATCCTTTTGGTGGATTCACCAAATTCAAATAGTGATTCTCACCTACTAAGTTCACCTCTGCTCATGTCTTAGCCTTCATCCACAATGTAGCAGTATTTGGTTCTTGCATATTATAAGCTATGATATATAAGTTGATCATCATTCAAAATATACGTATTTTGAAATCATCATGCAAATGAAAACATGAAATTAAGCATTCTTATATAACCATCATGCCGTAGTGTTAGGACCTGTGCTGTATTCTCTTCAAATTCAAATTAATAATGACATCCACCACAAATATTTAATGAGTTACTGTTACATTCCAATCACTCTACAACTGGTTTCTGATATATTGCTAAACAAAATAGACAAAAATCCTTGCCTTCTTGGATTTTACATTATAGTGGTGACAGACTAGAAACAAGAAATATGATAAATATGTATATTAAATACAAAGAAGATGATAATTGATATATAAAAGAAAGGGTAAATTATTATAAGGGGATCACAAGTACTGATAAGGATGTTATATTTAATATAGTGATTACGGAGACACCATTGAGGGGAGATTTAGAGCAATGTCTCAAGTAAATGGAGCTATTACATAAGTACATTACTGGAAGAATAGTTTAAGCAAGGAAAACACCTGAAGAAAATGCCTTAAGATGTAAGTCTGCATATTAACCTTGTATTCTGACACTTTGCTGAACTTGTCTATTAATTCTAGTAGCTTTGTTGTAGATTTTTCAAGATTTTCTGGATATAGGATCATGTCATCAGTGAATAGTGAAAGTTTTACTTCTTCCTTTCTTGTTTGGGTGCCTTTTATTTCTTTGTCTCACCTAATTGCTCTAGCTAGAACTTCTAGCACAATATGGAATAATAATGGTGACAATGGGCATCTTTGTCTTGTTCCTGATCTCAGTGGGAAAGCTTTCAGTCTTTCACCATTAAATACAATGCTAGCTGTAGGTTTTACATATATGCACTTTACCATTTTGAGAAAGCTTCCTTCTATTCTTACCTTTTGGAGTGTTTTTATCAAGAAATGGTGCTGTGTTGTATTTTGCTAAATGCCTTTTCTGCATCAATTGAAAGATCATGTGATTTTTCTTCTTTAGTTTATCAATGTGGTTATTATACTAATTGATTTCCTTGTGTTGAAACACCATTCCATACCTGGTATAAAATCCAGTTGATTGTGATGTATAATTCTTTTAATATGCTTTTGGATTCTGTTTGCAAGTATTTTGTTGAGGATTTTTGCATATATATTCATTAGAGATATTAGTATGTAATTTTATTTTTTGTAGTATCTTAATGTGCATAAATAAAAAGCATTTCCACACACTACTGATGTGCAATCTGAGGAGGACATGAGAAAATAATCCATTTATAATAGTGACTAAAGCAATCAAATATTTAGGAATAAACTTAACCAAGGAGATAAAGGACCTTTAGTCAGAGAACTACAAAACATTGCTAAAAGAAACCAAAGAAGACTTAAATAAATGGAAGGGCATTCCGTGTACATGGAACAGAAGTCTAATTATCATTTGATGTCAATTCTACCCAGATTAATTTATAGATTAGACACAATCCCAATGAAAACCCCAAGAGCTTTTTTTGCAGAATTTGAAAAGCCAAAATCAAATTATTTGGAAGCATAAGGGGACCTGAATAGCCAAAAATGTCTTAAAGAGAAGAACGAAGTTGGACAACTTTCACTTCCTGGCTTTAAAGCATATTATCTAGCTACAGTGGTAAAAAAAAACAACATGGTACTGGCATAAGGACAGATGGATTGACTAATGGAACCAAACTGAGAACTCAAAAATTGATCCTCACATCTACAGTCAAGCAATTTTTGACAAGGCTGTTAAGCCCACCCAGTTGGGTCAGAACAGTTTATTCAACAAATGGTGCTGGAGAAGTGGATAGCCATATCCAAAGGAAAGAAAGAGAACCTCTATCTCAGATCTTATCCAAAAACTAATTCGAAATGGAACAAGGACATAAATATTTTTAAAACCCTAAAACTCCTAGAAGAAAATGTAGAAAAACATCTTCAAGATCTTGTGGTAGGCAGTAGTTTCTTAAACCTTACACCCAAAGCATGAGGAACAAAAGAAAAAAAATAGATAAATGGGACCTCCTCAAAATTAAACACTTTTGCACCTCAAAGGCCTTTGTCAAAAGGGTGAAAAGGCAGCTGACTCAATGGGAGAAAATATTTGGCAATCACATATCTGATTAGAGTTTAATATCCATGATATATAAGGAGATCATACAAGTCAACAATAAAAAAATGAAGTAACCAATTAAAAAAATGGGCAAAAGACTTGAAAAGTCATATGTCCAAAGAAGAAATACAAATAGTGAAGAAACACATGAAAAAATGTTTAACATCACTAGCAATTAGGGAAATGCAAATCAAAACTACAATGAGATAACATTTCATACCTATTAGACTGACCATTAAAAAGTTGTTTAACTGTAAATGTTGAAGAGGATGTGGAGAGATAGAAATGCTAATTCACTGTTGGTGGGAATGTAGAACGGTACAGGTACTATGGAGGACTTTTTGGCAGTTCTTAAGAAATTTGAATATAGACTTGCTATGGGACCCACCAATGCCCTATTATGAACTAAATATATTATGTGAAATATAAATATATGATGTTAAATATGAATATGAGTAAAATTGCATATAAAAGAGCATTTTTCTTTGAAGCTGAACTAATATAAGTTAATACTGCAAAATGTTAATATCAGACAAAAAAAAAACAAAACATTATTTTAAGTGAAGGAGACCAGACACAGAGTACTACATATTTTATGATTCCATTTATATAAAATGTAAATATAAATCAATTTATAAAGATGAAATGGAATCAGTGGTTATGCAGGTCTGAGAAAAGAATCCTAATGGATGTGGAGTCTTTCTCTTTTTTGAATAATGAAATTGTTCTAAAATTTTTTATATGATGAATGTACAACATTGTGATTATACAAAAAGCCATTGATTATACACTTTGAATAGAATAACCAGAAACAGAAGCTATGTGCAGTGGGGGAAGCATGGAGAGATTGAAAGGTGAGGAATTTTCTTGTTTGTCTGTCTGTTTTTTGTTTATTGTTTTTATTACTGAAATAATGAAAATAATAATGATGGAGGTGATGAATGCACAACTATGTGATTATACCAATTACCACTGATTTTATGCTTTGGATGAATTGTATGTTTTATTAATATGTATCAATAAAATTGTTTTGTTTAAAAAAAAGAAGTAAGTCTGGTGTCATCAACGAAGAAGAAGGATGACAGTGTGGCTGGAGAAAAGAGAATGAATGCATATGCATAAGTCATAAAGAGGTCAAAGAGGCTTCAGAAGTTCAAATCATTGTAAGGATTTTGGCTGTTACTCTGAGTGAAATAGAGCAACTTCAGGGTTTTATACAGGGGAGCAGCCTGGCTTAAAACAAGTTTTAAAAGGAACCTCTGGAATTGTGTTGAGTATAGACTCAACAGGACAAGAGAAGAATCAGAATGAATCATGAGAGTCGATTGCTAAAATCTAAGCAAAAGATGACTGCAGCCCAGACCAAGCTAGTGGGGGTGTGTGTGTGAAAATATATCAGATTCTGGATATAGTTTGAAGGAAAACGATATTTTTTCCTAACAGATTAAATACAAACTGCAATATTGCCAATATTTTGGCTCCAATGTTTTTAGGCTGGGTAACTGGAAGCATAGTGGATTTGTTTGGGAAAGGGTGCATGAGTAGCATTTTTTTGGGGGTAAGAACAATGACTCATTTATTGTGAAGATGCATATTAGATACACAGAGGAAGATATCAAGCAATTAGTTGAATATAAAATCTGGCATTCAGGTGAGAGTTCTAGGGTAGAATCATAAATTTGAGAGTCATTAGCATAGAGACAGCACTTAAAGCCAAGAGAATATTCAATTTGAATTTGATAATTTTAAAGTATCATAAAGAAAGAAGCTGAATCTCTGAATTTTGGTTTCCTAAACACGTTTGCTCAGAGGAATCTCAATTTATCTTAATTAATGAGAGATAAATGTTTCCTTATCTTTCCTTTCTTTTCAGGAATACTTATGCACAGAAGTGATTCCTAAAATACAAGAGAGAGAAGTTTCTCCCCTCTACCATCTTAACTTCATCACCACCTCTCCTCACTACATTTCTTTTTTCTTTAATCCCTAATCTTACCTTTCCTCTAAATAGCAATGCTAAACTTGTGATATGGTAGGTTGCTTGTTGATAGTTTAAGTCACAAACCAGGAAATTACTGCCTCATGGTCAATAATAGGACATTCACCTTGATGGTTTTACTGTAAAATATTGGCTTAAATTAAGTCTTCAATACTTTTATAATGCGATTTGAACATTATTAACCCCAGCACAATTAACCCCAGCCATGCTTATCAAAGCCTCCTAAAATGGCATTATATGATTTTCTCTGCCATAGTCCAGATTTCCATTGGAAGTCCAGACTTCTATAGGAAAACAATCTTCATCATTTTGTTCTCCATAAATGGAGAGTCTACTGTTGCCCCAAATCATTAGCTAACAGTACATAGATTAAAATGTAAATTTAATAAGTTGCCATGAAAAATACAAATCAAGAATACAAAAATACTTATCATAGTCCCTGGCCATGCTCAGGGAGGAGTCTTTATAGGAAATCCAATTGCCAGATGATATTTTCTTTTTTTTTTTTTTTTTAAGATTTTATAACAAGTATGACTTCATTATTT
>JAQZBX010104613.1:0-10929 GCA_029593785.1 Cabassous unicinctus | reverse complement strand
TATATATATATATATATCCAAAACAGTCTTGAAAACAAAGAACAAATATGAAGAACTCACACTTCTTGTTTTCAAAACTTACTACAAAACTACAGTAATTAAGACACTGTGGTGTCAGCATAGGATAGACCAATCTATCAATGACATAGAAATAAAAGGCCAAAAACAACCAATGCATTTATAGTCAATTGATTTTTGACAAGGTCTCCAAGAAAATTCAAAGTGGAAAGAATGGCCTTTCAACAAGTTGTTCTGGGACAAGTGAAATCCATATACAATAGAGTGAAGTTGGACCCTAGCTCCCACCACATACAAAAATTACCTCAAAATGGATTAAAGATTTAAATGTAATAGCTAGAAGTGTAAAACTCTCAGAAAAAAAATTAGATCTATATCTTCTTGGCTGTGGCTTAGACAATGGTTTTTTTGATAAGAAAGCAATAAAACAAAAATAGATACACTGGACTTTATCATAATTGAAAATTTTGTGTTTTAAAGGACACCATCAACAAAATGAAAAGGTAATTCACAGAATGAGATAAAATGTTTGTAAATCGTATATCTTATAAAGATATAGTATACAGAATATATAAAGAATTCTTATGACTCAACAATAAAAAGACAACTGAATTTAAAATGGGCAAATTATTTGAGTAGACATTTCTCCAAAGAAGATATACAAATGACAATAGCATGAAAACATGTTTAACCTCATTAGTCATTAGGAAAATTCAAATCAAAACCACAATGAGTTATCACTTCACTCCCACAAGAATGGCTATAATCAGAAAGACAGGTAATAATCAGTGTTGGTGAGGATGTGGTAATGGTTGCCTAATTCTGTGAAAATACTAAGAAATAGGTGAATTTTATAAGTGAATTATAGCTCAATAAAGTTGTTACAAACTAAAACAAAAATCAATTTGTCATATTCATGTGTTTCTATTTATGGACAACATTGTCCCATTTCTCTATATGTCCATCCCTTTGCAATTACCACATTATCTTCATTGCTGTTGTTTTATAGTATCTTAAAATCAGACTGATTCCTCCAGCATTATTTTTTTTTAATTTTTTTGATTATCAATTCTAGTTCTGTACTTTTTCATGTTAATTTTAAAATTGCTTTTCCTATATTTGTAACAATCCTGCTGGGATTGTAAATGCATTAAATATATAAATAATTTTAAAGAAAATTCACATCTTAACAATTTTTCATCTTCCAGTCAATGAAAATGGTATGTTCCCCCAAATTTTGTCTCTTTTAATTATTTTTTTTTATTTTTAAAGAAGCCTTAGATTACTTAAATGCTACACAAAAAATATAAGGGATTCCCATATGCCCCACTCCCTCCCCCTTCTCACAATTTCCCACATCAACAACATCCCTCATTAGTGTGGTACATTTGTTACAATTGATGAACACATATTGAAGCATTGCTCCTAAGTATGGATTACAGTTTACATCATAGTTTACACCCTGTGCCACACAATTTTGTAGGTTATGACAAAATATACAATGGCCTGTATCCATCACTGCAATGTCATGCAGGACAACTCCAATGTTCCAAAAATGCCCCCATATTATACCCATTCTTCCCTCTCCCACCCCTCAGAACATCTGGTGGCCACTGCCTTTATATCAATGATAAGATTTCTTCCATTGCTAGAATAATAATAAGTCTATAGTAGAATAATAATAAGTCTACATTATTCCATTGTTCATTCCCCAATCTTGAGGACCTACTCTAAATGAAGTATGTAAGTTGAGGAAAGGGAAATGGTAATAACATTAAAAGTTTATTTGCCCCAATCTTGAGGATTTTGGGATGGTGATGCCAACTTTGCTTCTAATTGAGAGGGAGCTTAGATCCCATGGGGCAGATGGATGGAAGTATCTTGCTTGCAATTGCAGACACTCTCTGTTCGTTGGGATGGGCATTGTCCATCATCATCTCCTCGTTAGTTGTCCTTGGTGAGTCCAATGAACTGGAATTATATTTTCTGGATGTCTCTAGAGCTCTCAGGAGCCCTGCTATTTGAGGCACTGTTTGCTGTGGCAGTCAATGAGATCCTGCAGAGACTTGCATAAGCATAACCTCTGGAATGACCTCCTGACTCACTTTGAAGTCTCTTAGCCAAAGAAACTCATTTGTATTTACCATTTTCCCCTTTGGGTCAAGGTCTTTTTCCAGGTTCATTGCTAGTTGTCACTTGGTAATTATCCCTCAGTGCCAGGGAGGCCAATCCGTGAGAGCTATTTCCCATGCCAGGGGGAATGTAGTGCATTTATATGCTGAGTTTGGATTAGAAAGAGGCCACATTTGAGCAACATGGAGGCTTTCAGGAGTTAACACTTAGGCAATATATAATACTAGGCTAAATTTCAATTTCACAAGAAAAGGCTCATAAGTACAATCATTAATATCAAGTGCCTGGAGTAATGGTCTGTCTTCCTTCACTAGGCACTGCCCTTGTACTTGGGGGATTCTTGCTGTCCTATTAGAGAAAATAGCAGAACTCCCAGGACGGCAATTCAATATTCTTTTGGTTATTGTGTGGCTCTCCACCCACCGAGACATTGGCCCCCCTCACACTTAAACATATTCATATGCCTTAGAGGCATGACCCAGGTGAACCCCTTCCTATGTATCCCTCCATCACTGATGGAGCCAGTGATGGAGTGATCATCACTGATCCCTGTGCCAGAGATCTTCCCCTGCCACTGTTGTGACCCTTCTGTGGTCCAAACCCTCTCCAAAAATGAAGCCAACAAAATAACCAAATAAAATTAATAAGAAAATGAAATAATTTTTAAAATAACCAATAAAATACAAAATTTTTTAAAAATTTGAAATAATTTAAAAAATTAAAAAAGTTTTTTTAGACATTGTGTCTTTCATCACTGTAAGATCTGTTGTCCTGTATGTACAGCAACATTTTCTTCCATATATTCCCCAAGTGTCTTATTTTTTTCATTTTCTCTTCAAAGAAGCTTTAGGATACAGAAAAGTCACATAGAGAATATAGGGGATTTGTGTATATCCAATGCCCTCCCCCTTTTCTCCTCCCTCCTATTAATAACATCTTACACGTGGATGGTACATCTGTTACAATTGATGTACAAATATTGAAGTATCGCTACTAACCATGGTCAATGGTTTACATTATGGTTTACATTTTGCATCATACACTTTTATAGGTTTTCACAAAACTTGAAGTGGCCTGTGTCTGTTATTGTAAGGTCATGCTGAACAATTCTAATGCCCTAAAAATGCTCTAGGTTCCATCTATTCTATTCTTCCCTCCCTCTCCCCTCGGAACCTATGGTAACCACTAAGTTTCAATGTTGGAAGAATAAGATCCATAGTCACTTGCAATAATATTGAGAGTTTGATATATTGGTCTGTTTTCTTTTATTGGGGACTGCCTGTGTTCTCGAGGGATTCTTGTCCCTCTAATTGAGAACATAGCAGGACTCCCCAGGATGGGAGTTTGATATTTTCTTGTTTATTGTGTGGGTCTCCACTCACTGATATAATATACTATGACAAGATGAACACTAGCATATTACACAGAAGCCTGCCCCAGGTACGCCCTGTCCCACATACCCCCACACACACCCAACACCCTATACCAGTAACCCTCCTTTGCCATATTTGCCAAAAGAACAACATTGTAGTTTTAACCACAGACCTGCAAATCCCCAGAGTTCACCTGCTCCTTCTGCCAATCATCCCCCCAGTTCCATGGATAGTCCAACCCAACATCTCCACACTACACCCCCTCACAGACCAGCACCACCTAACCCAATCACATCACTGCACTACTGTCACACTCACCCACTGCACAACTACAGCCATACACTTATTGTAGATTTTACCCATATGGGCATTGGCTCATCATCCTCTACTCCCTTTCTGTCTCCTGTAAACCTATCTTCCAGAATCTAGCTCTGTGAGTCTGCTCAATTATGCTTAATTCATATCAGTGAAGTCATATAATATTTGTCCTTCAGTGCCTGGCTTACCTCACTCAACATAATGTTTTCAAGACTCATTCATGTTATCACATATGTTAATACTCCATTCCTTCTTACAGCTGAGTAATATTCTATTGTGTGTATATACTACAGTTTGCTTATCCATTCATCTGTCATTGGGCATTTGGGTTGCTTTCAACTTTTGGCAATAGTGAATAATGCTGCTATGAACATTGGTGTACATATATCTGTTCACGTCCCTGCTTTCAATTCTTCTAGGTATATACTCAGGGGTAGGATTGCTGGATATGGCAGTTCTATATTTAGCTTCCTGAGGAACTGCCAAACTGTCCTCCACAATGGCTGTACCATTTTACATTCCCACCAGCAGTGGATAAGTGTTCCCTTTCTTCCACATCCTCTCCAACATTTGTAGTCCTCTGTTTTAATAGCCACCAGTCTAATGGGTGTAAGACGATATCTCATTGTAGTTTTGATTTGCATTTCCCTAATAGCTAGTGATGTTGAGCACATTTTCATGTGCTTTTAGGCCATTTGTATTTCTTCTCTGGAGAAGTTTCTATTCAAATCACTTGCCCATTTTTTAAATGGGTTGTTTGTCTTTTACTTTTCAAGATGTAGGATTTCTTTATATATGCAGGATATTAGGCCCCTATCAGATAGATGGTTCCCAAATATTTTCTCCCATTGAGTAAGCTGCCTTTTCACATTCTTGACAAATTCCTTTGAAGCACAAAAGTTTTTAATTTGGAGGAGGTCCCATTTATCTATTTTTTCTATCATTGCTCATAGTTTTGGTGTAAAGTTTATGAAACCATTTTTTGCTACAAGATCTCGTGGACGCTTCCCTACATTATCTTCTAGGAGCTTTATGGTTGTGGCTCTTATATTTAGGTATTGATCAAGCTTGAGTTAATTTTTGTATAGGGCATGAGATGGTGATCCTCTCTCATTGTTTTGGATATGGATATCCAGTTTTCCAAGCACTGTTTGTTGAAGAGGCCATTCTTTCCCAGTTGAGTGGGATAGTGGCCTTGTTGAATATCAGTTGACCATATATGCAAGGATCTGTACCAGAACTCTCAGTTCTGTTCCATTGGTCAGTATGTCTATCCTTATGCCAATGCCATGCCAATACCACTGTAGCTTTCTGATATGTTTTAAAGTCAGGTAGTGTGAGTCCTCCAATTTTTTTTTTTTTTTTCTCAATATGTCTTTGGCTATCTAGGGCCTCTTGCCCTTCCAAATAAATTTCATGGTTAGCTTTTCCAATTCAGTAAAAAATGCTGTTGTACTTTTTATTGGGATTACATTAAATTTGTAAATCAGTTTGGGTAGGATAAACATCTTAAAGATATTTAGTCTTTCTATCCATGAACAGGAAATATTCATCCATTTATTTGGGTCTTCTTTGATTTCCTTTAACAATGCGGTGTAGTTTCTGTGTACAAGTCCTTTACATCCTTAGTTAAGTTTATTCCTAGGTATTTGATTCAGTTGCTATTGTAAATGGATTTTTCTCCTTGATTTCCTTCTCAGATTGCTCATTATTGGTGTAGAGAAATGCTACTGATTTTTGCTCATTAATCTTACATCCTGCCACTTTACTGAACTCATTTATCAGCTGGAGAATCTTTATTGTAGATTTCTCAGGGCTTTCTATGTATAGGATCATGTCATCTGCAGAGTGAAATTTTTACTTCTTCCTTTCCAATTTGTATGCCTTTTATATCTTTTTCTTGCCTAGGTGCTTGAGCAAGTACTTCTAACACAATGTTAAAGGGCATCCTTGCATTGTTCCAGATCTTAGAGGGAAAGCTTTTAGCCTTTCACCATTGAATATGATGTTAGCTGTGGGTTTTTCATATATACCCTTTATCATGTTGAGGAAGTTTCCTTCTATTCCTATCTTTTGAAGTGTTTTTATCAGGAGAGTGCTGTATTTTGTCAAATGCTTTTTCTCCATCAATAGAGATGGTTATGTGATCTTTTTCTTTTGATCTGTTAATGTGGTGTATTACATTGATTGATTTTTAATGTTGAAACATCTTTGCATACCAGGGATGAAACCCACTTGGTCATGATGTATAATTCATTTGATGTGTTTTTCAATATGATTAGCAAGTATTATATTGAGGCTTTTAGTATCTAGGTTCATTAGAAAGATTGGTCTATACCTTTCCCTTCTTGTGGCATCTTTGTGTGACTTTGGGATTACAGTGATGTTGGCATCATAGAATGAGTCAGGCAATGTTCCCTCCACTTATATCTTTTGGAAGAGTTTAAGGAGGATTGGTGTTAGTTCTTTCTGGAATGATTGGTAGAACTCACCTGTGAAACCATCTGGTCCTGGGCTCTTCTTAGTTGGGAGGTTTTTGATGACCGATTTAATCTTGTTACTTGTGATTGGTCTGTTAAGTTCTTCAATTTCTTCTTTCATCAGTGTAGGCTGCTTGTGTGTTTCTAGAAATTTGTCCATTTCATCTAAGTTATCCATCTTGTTGGCATATAATTTTTAAAAGTATCCTCTTATGATACTATTTATTTCTCTGAGGTCAGTGGTGATATCCTCTTCTTTGTTTCTTATTTTATGTATTTGTATCTTCTCTCTTTTTTCTTTGTTAGTATAGCTAAGGTTTTGTAATTTTATTAATCTTCTCAAAGAATCAGCCTTTGATTTTGTTAAATTTTTCTAGTGTTTTCTTATTTTCAATTTCATTTAGCTCTATTCTAATCTTTGTTATTTCCTTCTTTCTACTTCTTTTGGGATTAGTTTGATGTTCTTTTTCTAATTCCTCCAGGTGTGTAGTAGTTAGATCTTTGATTTGAGCGCTTTCTTCTTTTTTAATATAGTCATTTATGGCTATAAATTTCCCTCTCAGCACTGCTTTTGCTGCATCTCATAGGTTTTGATACATTGTATTGTCATTTTTATTCATTTCAAGGTAGTTACAGATTTCTTTTGCAATTTCCTTCTTGACCCACTGATTGTCTAAGAACGTGTTGTTTAACTTCCATATCTTTGTTCCTAATCTGGTTCTCTGCCCCTTATTAACTTCCAGCTTCATTCCATTGTGGTCAGAGAAATTAATTTGTATAATTTCAATCTTTCTGAATTTGTTGAGAGTTGTTCTGTGGACTAGCATGTGGAGAATGAGCCGTGTATGCTCAAAAAGAATGTATATCCTCTTGTATTTGGGTGTAATGTTCTTTTTTTTTTTTATATATATATATATATTTTAAAGGTGCTTAGATTACCTAATTATTACTCAGAAATTACAAGGATTCCCATGTTGGGTGTAATGTTCTATATATGTCTGTGGCAGTTTGATATAATTATGAATTCCAAAAATGGATATTGGATTATGCTTGTAAATTGGTCTGTTCATCTGGGCATGATTAAGCTCTGACTACCACTTTGACTGGGCCACATCAGTAGGGCTTTGAGCCCCACCCCTTGATGGGTGGGGAATCAAAGATAAAAGATGTGGCAATGGATAAAGTTGGAGTTTTGAGTTGGAGTTCTGATGTTGTAGTTTTAATGCTGGAACCCAGAGAAGCAAGCAGACAGAGGAGCTTGGTCGTGAGGAAGGATAGAAGGCCCTGGGAAGAGATGAGCCATTCGCCTGATAGTCTACAGTTGGCCTTGTGGAGAGAACAAGCAGCTGAACCTGGAGAGAATCAAGCCCCAGGAAGAAAGGAACCCAGGAAGCTGGAACCCTCACAGAGTTTGGTGAGGGTAGTAACTTACACTTTATGGCCTGGTAACTGTAAGCTTCTACCTCAAATAAATACCCTTTATAAAAACCAACCAGTTTTCTGGTATTTTGCATCAGCACTGCTTTGACTGACTAATACAATGTCTATTGGGTCTAGATCCTCCAACATATAATTCAAGGTCTCTGTTTCTTTATTGATCCTCTGTCTAGATGTTCTGTCTAATGATGATAATGGTGTATTAAAGTCCCTCACTATAATTATAGAGGCATCTATTCTGTACTTAGTTTTTCCAATGTTTGCTTCATGTATTTTGAGGTGCCCTGGTTAGGTGCATAAATGTTCATGATTGTTCTTTCTTCTTGATAGATTACCCCTTTTATTAATATATTGTGTCCTTCTTTGTCTCTTATAATACTTTTGCAGTTAAAGTCTATTTTGACTGATTTTAGTATAGCTATTCCCTTACTTTTTTTATTATTGTTTGCATGTAAAATCATTTTCCAGCCATTCACTTGCAACATCCTTGCGTCCCTGGGTCTAAGGTAAGTTGCTTGTAGACAGCATATAGAAAGGTCATATCTCCTTATCCATTCTGCCAATCTGTGTCTCTTGAGTGGAGAGAGTTTAATCCATTAGCATTCAGTGTTATTACTGTCAGGGAGTTATTTACATTAGCCATATTTTCTTTAGGTTTATATATGTCATATTTTGTTTTTATTTCTCTTTTTATCTTTTTAGTTATTCTTCATTCCTACACTCTCCTCCAACCCTCCTCTCCTGTTTTATCTTTGCAACCTGCAGAACTCCCTTTACTAATTCTTGAAGGGCAGATTTCCTGTTGATAACCTTTCTTAATTTCTGTTTAGCTGTGAATATTTTTAACTCCCCCTCATATTTGAATGCCAGCATTGCTGGATACAGAACTCTTGGCTGGAAGTTTTATTCTTTTAACACCTTAACAATGTCATACCTCTGCCTTCTTGCCTCCATGGTTTCAGATGAGAAATCAGCACTTAATCTTATTGAACTTCCCTTGTACATGATGGATCTCTTTTCTCTTGCTGCTTTCAGTATTCTCTATTTGTCTTGAGCATTGGATGATTTGATAAGCATATGTCTTGGTGTAGGTCTGTTAAGATTTATACTCTTAGAGATGTGCTGTGCTTTCTGGATATATATGTCCATGTCCCTCAAAAAGAGTTGGGAAATTTTCAGCAATTATTTCCTCCAACACTCCTTCTTTCTAACCCCTTTCCCTTCTCTTCTCCCTGTGGGATGCCTACAATTCATATGTTCGTGTGTTTTGTGTTGTCATTCAAATCTTTATGTCCCTGCTGGATTTTTTTCTATCTGTTTATTTATCTTTTCTACTATGTGTCTGATTTCAGCCAAACTGTCTTCGACATCACTGATTCTTTCCTCTGCCTGTTCAAATCTGCTGTTATGTGCTTCCAGCGTATTTTTAATTTCTTGAATTGTGCCATTCATCACCATCATATCTGCTAGCCTTTTATGTATGTTTACAATTTCTTCAGTATGTTCCCCCAGTGTCTACTTAATATCCTTTATCATTAAGTTGATTCATGATATTTGTTTGGGCATCCCTGATTAGTTCCACATTCTGCATCTCCTCCAGTTTTTTAGTTTTTTCATTAGATTGGGCCATGTCTTCCTGTTTCTTAGTATGGCTTGTAATTTTTTTGGTGTCTAGGCATCTGTTTATCTTGATGAGTTTATTAGGCTGGTTAACTTCTTTTTCTACTCTAGGGTTTTATCTTGTTTTTTAGTGTGTGTGGCAAGGTTCCTTTTTGACATTTGGTTCCTCTTATTCTATAACCTTGCAGTTGTCTGTGTTCCCTTGAAAAAAGAATATTTGGATCAAAGAAAAGGAAAGAGATAAGAAGAGAAAAAGAATAATAGTAAAAATAGTTAAAAAAAGAAAAAGAGATAGAACAGGAACCATACAAGAGTCAGGAAAATAAATAAGTAATAAGAGTAAAAATTATTAAAAATAGAAAGGAATAAGAATTTAAAAAGTGAAATAGAAAAAAATAGAACAAGAAACAAAATAAAGAAAAAAAGCAGAATGAACTAAAAGGCCAGAAATATGAGGAGGGAAAATAAAAAAAAGAAGAGAAAGAGATAAATTAAAAATGAAGGCCAAACAAGAAGAAGTGGAATGAAAGAAAAGCAACAGAAGATGGAAGATAGAAAAATGAAAGGAAGAAAAGAAATAAGGTAAGTAGAAATAATAAATAAAAGAAAAAAGGAAACAAAGAAAGGGGAAACACACAAATAAGAAACAAAACAACAACAACCCAGGAAAAACAGCCTTCTGTCTTAGGACCCGAAGGAGCTTCTCAGGTTGCCAGTTCAATCAATCACTCTGCAGCCTGCCTCTGTAGGTGATGTACCCAGTTTTAGTGAATAAAATAAAGGGAAAAAAAAGAAGGAATCTATAAAAATTAACAAATACAAAACCTAAAACAAGAAAAAAATCTGTCTATATGTTCCCTGCCATACAGTTCTGGCTGAGTGCCTGATAGCCTTCTGTTAGGAGGTCCTGGGAATCAAACCAGGGACCTCATATATGCAAGGCAGGCATTCCTCCACTGAGCTACACCAGCTCCACAGGTTAAGTAGACTTCTGAAAACTTATCTGGGTCTTCTTGCCCCCATTCCCTTGGACTATTTGTGCTTATAACAGTTAGAGCCACACTGGTTGGCACCTGTTTCTGCCCCCTTACTGACCTAGTTCCTCTCTCTCCTAGGGCAGCTGGGTGTGACAGCCTGACTGATCAAATCTCCCTCCCCTCTTCCTGAGGCTGCTCAGTGCTGGTTGGGGTCTTCTTTGAGATCCAAAGGGGGCTCAGCTAGCCAAACTCACTGAAAAGAAACTACTCTCCCCTCTCTGCCAGACCTCTCTTTCTCCCAGGGAATGCTCCCTTCCACTCAGTTAGCTGCAGTGAGCCAGAGGTTTTACTGAGGCTATTTGCCTTGAAGGTAGCATATATGTGCCATTTTTAGCCACAGAGGTGAGCAACTCATGGTTTTCCTTTGGCTTCTTTATCTGTCTCACACCCTCCTAGATGATGTGCAGTACTTTCCTGTTCTATAGAACCCCAAAGCAGCTCCCTCAGGTAGGTTTTTGCCCTTTTTCCATTTGTGTGTGTGTGTGTGTGTGAGAGAGAGAGAGAGAGAGAGAG
>JAQZBX010104612.1:0-10933 GCA_029593785.1 Cabassous unicinctus | reverse complement strand
AAAAGCAGGATTTAGACTACAATATAGTTGTTCAGTGCTGTGTTGTCATTCCCTCTGCTAAAAATAAAATTGTTTCTTACCTATCCCTGTCTGCTGATCTCTTGTAGCAGCCAGGGACACTTGGTCTCATACACATTGAAAAAAAAAATTTTTTTTTTAATTATAAAAAAGCTCTAGGGGAGCATATTTAGCTCTGTGGTTGAGCACATGCCTCCCACATAGGAGGTCCTAGGTTCAATCCCTGGCACCTCCTAAAAAAATAAACAAACAAATAAATAAACACCCTACCTGAAATAGTCTAAAATTAAAGAATACCAGGTTTGGAATGTGCTCGAATTATCCCAGTTTTATCAACACTCCATGATCTATCCTTTGCTTGCCAGGATAGATCATGACTAGATCATGACTTTAAATCAGGATTTTACATCTTTGTTTCATATTTCAGCTTGAATCTGATTTCATATTTTTCACTGCCATCCTTAGAAGCACCTCAAAGAACATAAATGCCAAGCAGGAAGTTGCTGTGTGGATGGTGACAGGAATTTTGCCTTAAGTTAAGAAGCTATTTCTTAGATAATAAGTACTAAAAGAGGAATTTCATGGGTCAGATAAAAAGAAGAGATAACTCTTAAATTGTGGAATAGGTTCAGTGGTGTGTATGAACTGATCATATCTTTCCCTTCTCCTTTCTTTCAGCCTTGACCTATGAAGAAAGAATTTGGTTTCCACACCTCAGCCAATTTTGAAATGCCAACCTAATATATGATCCGCAGTCTTTGCTCATGATTCTTTTTTGATGAGAACAGATCCCTATGTTTGTGCTTGTTTAGTTGAGTTTTTATACATTTTTTTAAGTCGCGTCTCTCTTTTAAGCACATAAAATATATTTCAACACTTAACAATACAAGAAGTATAATCTAGAGCTACAAAATGTTCCAGTTAAGTTTCTCTTTTGAAGTGATGACCAAGCATTGCTCCACTGGGCTGACACCGTCGTAGTTAAATGGTATGTTATAAAAACACTTTTCAACATGAAACAGGAAAGTTAACCTGCCAAATTTACTTAAAAATATGAAATTAATTTCCTGCTGCAGTCTTAATGCCAAAAAGAATTTCATTCAATGTTGAAGGTTTGTAAATTGAATCTCCACGAAAAAGTTGGAAGTTGAATGCTTGTGTTCCTAATTAAGGCTCAAGTTATTATTCCTACTTGAGAGAAAAGAACAAATATAGTACTTCCTTTTCAAGTGGTCAGAATTGTTCAATATGTGTGTAAGGTTTCTGATAGTATTTTAAGTTCATTATTATTAACCTGACAGACAACACGGTTTTCTAAATGAGTATAAATTTTGATAAAATGAAATATAACTGCATTATCATAACTGCTTCCTCTTGACTTTTTCTTAATGTAGCCAAATCCAGAGTTTCTGGTAGAACCACTTGAGTTCACATTAGATTTATCTCACCCTATAAAAGCACAATTCATTAAACAGACTAGTCTATTTAAACTAAGGCAATTTTATCACAGTCAATTCAATTATTCAACACTGCTTTTTTAACTCACTACTTAAAGCTTTCTTTTGACAAGAACTCCTTTAAATAAATGAGTTGTAATTTAAAGAATGAAAAAAGATCAAGTCCCCTTACAAAATATGCAATTAGCCCATAGCAAGATGTTTTTCTGATACAAAACTAAATTTTATTTGAATGTTAGATTGGATCTCAAGTAACAAAAGCCATGGAGGTAATTTTTCACCAGAAATAAACGTGAAGGAGCTTTCTTAACACAATTAACTTTACCTTCTTGTGTTGACTGTATTTCCTTTTAAGGAGTTAGCTTTGGCCAAGCTTACGAAGTGAAGAACTGGGGTGATCATCCGAAAAATTTATTCTAAAGTTAACATAGCATGAAATATGCAGACTTGACTTTCTCATTCCACTAAAAAATAATCTGTGTAGCAACTTTGCAAAGTGTTTATAAATAGTGGCATGAAAGGTTTAATACTATCTAGCCAAGTGCTAGCAAAGGCGAGTGAAACTGGTATGGAAACTTCTGCTCAAAAGTTTTCCCCACAAGATTTTTGTTTAAAATTATGAGGTTTAAAATATTTTCAAGATGAAAGATTTCAACTGCAGATTAAATGAGCTGAATGAGGAATGTTTCTATTTTTAAAGAAAAAGAAACTTAGATGTGTGTATCGTGGTGTTTTCATCAATCTGTAGCCTCACAAATGCAATGTCAATAATTTTTCATCTGGATTATCCTAGAAAAATAATGTGAAAAGAGTCAAAGGAGCATGCCATGTTGTCTGTCAACATTCAAGAGGATTACTATATAAGTAGGGGCTCATTTTAATATGTGAGTTACGTAATGACTCATATGACTTTTAGTCAGATTTCAAGGACCAATACTCTTAAATGATGGAAATACAAGATATTATTGTTACTATAATATTTCATATAAAGGGAATTGGGTGCATTGGCCTTTCTTATTTTTGCTTTTATTTCTTCTTTCCTTTTAATTAAGAAATAGCTATATATTATTTATTTTCCACTGACTTGAATAATTAGAATAAGCAAATTCATAAAGTCAGAAAGTAGAATACAAGTTACCAGGCACTGGGGGGTGGGTAGGTAATGGGGAATTCATGCTTAATTGGTGCAGAATTTCTCTTTGGGGTAATGGAAACATTTTGGTAATGATGACAGTGATGGTAGCACAAAACTATGAATGCAATTAACACTACTGAATTATACATCCGAATGTGGTTAAAAGGCAAAACTTTAGGTTGTGTATATGCTACCAAAATAAAAACAATAAACAAATAAAAAGAAGGAGCTTTAGATGACTTTCACTTTTCTGGTGTAACCACTGACCATAATTTAATGAATGATCCATTGGTTCAAATGACTTCTCTTAGTATAGATTTGTGAATTAACAGCATTTAGCAATTATTCATTCTGAATAATTGTTCAGAGTGAAATGCTTTATTACAGAGGAATCACCTGAAAATTAAATGCTGCATACTGAAATGCACTAAATTATTCATTTATTACATGAAAAAAGAGAGCTAAATTCAATGATTGCTATGTATGCTCCCTGGACTTCCTTTAACACCTTCTATATCCAAAAAAATGAAATACGTGACTTTCAATGAAGCATTACAGTATTTTTGTAGGAGATGTGCATCAAATTCAACTAGTCACAGTTCATCAGATCTAAGAGCCAAGTTGGGTATCATCCTGAAAGCCTCATTTGGATATAAATTTACATGGATTAATTACCTAATTTAGGAGCACAAAGGTAAGCCAAGCTACACCTGGGGGAAAATGAAAGAAAAATCTAGACAAAAACTTCAGAACAGGGAAGCGGATGTGGCTCAGGCGACTGGGCTCCTGCCTACCACATGGGAAGTCGCTGGTTCAGATCCCGGTGCCTCCTAAATAAGACGAGCTGGTACGACAGACAGGTATGGTAAGGTGACACAAGAAGAGGGAACATAATGAGAGACACAACAAAGTGGGGAGCAGAGGTTCCTGGTGCCTCCTAAAGAAGACAGCGAACTCATGCAACAGGCAAGCATGGCAAGCCGACATGACAAGATGATGCAACAAGAGACGCTGGGAGGAAAAACAGTGAGAGACACAAGAAAAAGCAGGGAGCGGAGTTGGCTCAAGCAATTAGGCACCTCCCTCCCACATCAGAGGTCCCAGGTTTGGCTCCTGGTGCCTCCTAAAGAAACAAGGAAGACGAACAGACACAGCAAGTGCAAACAACAAGGGGGTGGGGAGAAATAAATAAAATAAAAAAATAAAACCTTCCAAACAAAATACAGTTGTACTGTGTGTGATTATGTGAAAGACCTAGTTTATCCCTACATTTCACTTTCCCTGGTAGACATGCCATTTGTCCTTAGTCAGGTCTATCTCTTCCCTAGGCACGCAGCTTAGCCCTCATATTCAACAGGAGGCTAAAACAGGATATCCAGATATGTGCTGAGATCCCGGAAGCTGAAGAACCCGATGCCAGTAAACGGAAGTAGTAGAATCCACTGTCCTGAAATGTGCTTCCACAAACAAGGAGCTCAATTATTTGTCCTTGTTTATTATAAAATACAAGAATATATCTCTTTGAGCAATCTCCAAATTCCATTTCTATAACATCATTTCATTTTGCCAATTGATAAGATTGGGTACATGGGGTTTGTGGTTGTTATTGCTATCTACCACATAGTAGGACCTATTACCTTTCTTCAACTCACACTAAGCGCTGGAAGCCTAGGGATAAAAGAGGACAGGTCCAGACTAAGAAAATTTAGGCAGACATCTGGACAACAGAGAAGATACATTCACCAAGGTTTACCAGCACAGCTCTACCCTGACACAGATATAAGAGGGAAAAGAAGGTCCCATACTCAGGAGCTTTCCTTTTCCTACCACATGTTTTATTTTCTTTATAATTTTCTGTCCTCATATTTTCTTTGAAATTTCCTGTACTTATAATATTTACAAAGGGATGAAAATAAAGTTTAAAAGGCAATGTATTTAATGGCTTCACTCTATCAACAAATATAATCATTAAAAAAAATAGTAACAATAACACTTGTATTAGTCAGCCAAAAGGGGTTCTGAGGCAAAGTACCAGAAATCTGTTGGCTTTCATAAGGGTATTTATTTGGGGTGGAACCTTACGCTTACAAGGCCCTAAAGAGTCCAACTCTTACTTCAACACGTGGCAACAGAGTGTTGAAGCAAGATGGCGGGCAATGTCTGTGAGGTTCAACCTTCCTCTTTCCTCTTAAGGCTTCGTGGACCCAGCTTCTTCTGGTCTCAGCTGTAGGCTGACATAAGGCTCATCTCTCTCCCCAGGGCTCGTTTCATTACAGGCTCAGCTGCTCTGTTCTCTTCACAAGGTCAGCTGTAGACTATCAGGCTCATCTCTCTCTTCCCGGGCCCACTGCCATGTCTAATGAGCTGTCTCTCTTTTTCTGTGTTCTTCTTCTCCATGTATTTACTTCCCTGTCTTTGATTGAGCATCTGTTTATATAGCCCACAGCTGTAGGTCAGTTATAGGTGGGGGACTCAAACCAAGTCACCCTAACGACATGGTCAAATGAAAGCCCTAATCTTGATTTAATAAAGTAAAAGGGAAAATTCTGAGTCTAATACAATCTAATATGCCCAGAGGAACAAGCCAGTTTACAAACACAATCCAATATCAATTTTTGGAATTCATAAACAGTACTAAACTGCCACAACACTCAATAAAATTTCCCTTTATATCTGAATCTCATCTTTTCTGCTTTTGGATAATAATTGGTTTGTTTTTTTTTTCATTGAAGAGAGAATTCTGTAATCAAAAAATGATCTTGAAACCATGTCCTGTCTCCTCTTGACCCTTACCTAGCTCTTCCTTCCTTCCCACATTCCCTCCAGTTGCCATCGTTTTAGGCACCGTAGCTCCTGTAGGAGTTACCGGCTCAGGGATGGGGTCTCGGGCCTCCACATTACTGCAAGATGAAGAGCACGAGGAGATCAAGAAGCAGACTGGTTTTTCCCAAAATCAGATTACCTGCCTCTACAGCCAGTTCACCAGTCTGGACAAAGGAGAGAATGGGACTCTTAGCCGGGAAGATTTCCAGCAGATTCCAGAACTTGCCATCAACCCATTGGGGGACTGTATCATCAACGCCTTCTTTCCAGAGGGAGAGGATCAGGTAAACTTCCATGGATTCATGAGAACTTTGGCTCATTTCCAACCCAGTGAGGATAATGAAAAGAGCACAAATATGAATGGACCAGAACCACTCAACAGCTGAAGCAACAAACTGCACTTTGCCTTTCAACTTATGATTTGGATAAAGATGACAAGATCTCCCAGGATGAGCTATTACAGGTGCTACGCATGACAGTTGGAGTAAATATCTCAGATGAGCAGACCGGACCATCCAGGAGGTGGATCAGAATCAGGACAATGCCATATCTTTCACAGAATTTGTTAAGGTTTTAGAGAACGTGGATGTAGAACAGAAATGAGCATCCAATTTCTTCACTAAAGGACTCAGACCAAACTCTTCTTTGCTTTCTAGTATTTAGGAACTGGAACTTGAGAGTCCTCCTGTCCACCAGCCCCACCTTCACCCCATTATCCCCCTTCTCCCAAAGTACTACTGCTGTTGCATGACAACCCAAATATGTTCTGTCAACACAAATCTGCCTTTGGTGTAAACATGGCATTACATAATGGTACACCCAGTCTATTTCTTTTCAGTATCCATTCGCTGGTTCTCGTTTATAAATATCTTCTTCCCCTGTTCTGCTGCTGAATGTCACACACTCATTCAGTCTGAGAAAGTGAGAGAGGGAATCATGCCAAGAACCAACCAGCCAAGCTCTTTCACTGGATGTAGAATGTAGCTATGCTGCCTTCCCTCTAACTAGGCTTTGGCATCCTCCTTCAACCTTTTTTACATCCTTTGCTTCCTACTTCTCTGTCCCTCAACATGTCAAACACTTGGTCTTTCAATCTCCTGCTTTTTATTAAGCCTCAAAATCCCCCTCTGTTCTACCTGGTACCCCAAGCTATGCCTGCACAATATACTTCTGACTTGCCAGAACAGTTCGGTGGTCTGGCAGTTTTTATCTGCCTTCAGTCTTAAATGGGTCTCTGGGTTGTGGCCTTTCCAGGAGCTTTTCAGAACCAACACTTCTCTTGGAAGAATGTGATGGTCTCTTGGTCCCCTGCACTCTGCTCTATCATCAAAGGGCTGCTAGATGGAGATGTTCTTGAGAGGCAGTAGCCTTGGTGAGAGGCGTAGAACCAAGTCTTTTAGGTGGCTTGCCCGGGTCAGTCTACCTCTGGCCTCTGATTCTCAACTTACCTTCCTACATGGCTACTCTTGTTAGTACAGTGCTGACTCTTCAGCAAATAGCCATATGCCTGGAAGTTTCTTCATTTGGGGGCACTGTGGCAGGTTGAGATTTTTTATGAATTCCAAAAAGAGATTATGTTTGTAAACTGCTCTGTTCCTCTGGGCATGATACCCTTTGATTGTATTAGATTTGGCTGAGATGCCTTTGATTAAATTCTGTTAAGATTAGGGTTTTGATTTGACCACCTCATTAGGGCAACTCAGTTTGAGTCCCCATCCCCTTTGCGGGCTGTATAAATGGACACTCAATCAAGAAGACACACAGAAGTAAAAACACAGAAGTAGATACACAGAAGAAAAGACGCAGAGGAACAGAAAGACAGCTCCATATATATGGAAGAGGAGAGCACTTGTCAGCTTTGATCCTGCAGCCCTGGGAAGAGAGATGAGCCATTTGCCTGACAGTTTACAGATGACTTTGTGAAGAGAACAGCTGGGCAGCTGAGCCCAGAAAGAAATAAGGCCCCCAGCCTACAGCTGAGATCAGAAGAGGCTGGGTCCACGAAGCCTTAAGAGGAAAGAGGAAGGTTGAACCCTCACAGATATCCACAGCCACCTTTCTTCAACATGTGGCAACAGACATAGTGTGAGAAACTACCTCTTATGGTACCTTTAGTTGGACTCTTTAGGGCCTTGTAACTCTAAGTGTCTACCTCAAATAAATACCTTTTATAAAAGTCAACAGATTTCTGGTACTTTGCATCAGCACCACTTTGGCTGACTAATACAGGAAACTTCACCACCAGAATGGCTGCTCTGGCAAATATGCTTGGGGACTTTCTCATGGCTTTTTTTTTTTTCTAGATTTATTTATCTATTTATTTTCCCCCCAAGATGGCTCCCTCACACATCTGCTATTTGTTTGTACTTGCTGTGCTGTGTCTGCTCACTGTGTCTGCTTGCTGTGTCCACTCGTCTTCTTTAGGAGGCCCTAGGAACTGAACCCAGGACCTCCCATGTGGGAGGCAGGTACCTTACCACTTAAGCCACATCTGCTCCCAGCTTGTTGTGTCTCCTAATTGTGTATCCTCGGTGTGTCTCCTTGTTGCATCAGCTCATTGTGTCATCTCGTTCCATCAGCTTGTTGTCTGCTCATCTTCTTTAGGAGGCACTGGGAACCAAACCCAGGACCACCTATGTGGGAGGAAGGCCCCCAAACGTTTGAGCCACATCTGCTCCCTCTCATGGTTTTTTGAACAAGGAGGCTAGGCAACCTCCTATATTCACACCTCCACAGCATGGTTTATGCCTCAGTGTTATGTGTCCTAGAATGTTTTTCACTTCACTTTACCAAGTAGTAGAAGTGCCTAACTTATCCCAGTCCAAGAGATTTACAGATAGTCCTTGATGTCTTCAAGTTTTGCACAAAATTCTCTCTGAATGTTACACTTGGCAAATGATTATGCTGGAAGATACAGCAGGATCCTAATACAGGTCCAAATCATTGAATGTACTGTAATGAGAGCTGCCTGGTTACACTGGCTTCCCAGCGCTTTGTGTAGATCCCTGCTCATCCCTTTGATACAAGGAGGTATGCCATTGGTGGCACAACCTGAGTGGCATTATAGGCCTTTGAGCAAGCCAGAGCAATTTCTCTGCCAAAGTCAGCTTAGTTTAGACTTCATTGAATCAGGCTGTTGCCACCCATCTCAGTCTACTCATTCACATATCTGGCCCTGGCTGACTTTCTCTGACTCGTTGCTTGCTTGCTTCCTCGCTGACTTCCTTTCTTCGGACGGTTATCCAAGATGTGCACGCAATTCTTTAGGAAGGGAATTACTAAAGAATACCACTGCAAAGGAATCGGGAAGGGGTAGGGAACAGCAGAGTAACCAGGCTGGACGGCTCAAGTATAAATGAATGATGAATTCTTTATGAGGTATCAGTCTGACTTGGTGATCAAGTGATGTAATATAGGAATTGTATAAAAGAGAATTGTCTGATACTGATCTGTTACAGAGGTACTTCAGAGGTTCCTACGTGAATATTTAATGTTCCTAAGATTATGGCTTTTTCCCCCTTTTGGCTGTATAGCAAACTGTTTTAATCCATGGTTGTGCCTTATTGTTCCATTAAAATTGTATTCTTTGATCCATCAATAAATACTTCTGGTTAAAATAAAAAAATCATCTTCTATCAGAACTTTAAAAGATGGTAGCTAGTATATTGATGCATTTCTGAGGAACACTGATGAATGTTGGTAGATAATTCTTTAAAAAGAGTTCCAGGGTCAAATAACTTTGAAAATAATATATAAGCTACCCACTACAGGAGATTTAGTGTGTGTTTTTGCATATTAGATGTACTAAGAAATCTCAGGAAGAAAACCTATTATCTTTATCCCATTCTTTCCCAAACTTATTTTTCTATAGAATCATTTTTATCATGGAATACTGAGTAATATCTTGCAGAACTAGTATTCAGGAGAACACAGTTTAGGAACCACTATAAAAATGCCTCATTTCATAGATGAGGAAATTGAGGCACAAGAGATATAACTCAGCTATTTATTAGGAAAGCTCACATTGAAACTCCAGGGATCCTGATTTCCAGTCAAGTGGTCTTTTACCTCCCCCAAAACATGCAATGCAATTTTTATAGGCAATTAATGCAGTTACTTCTTCTGATATTGTAAAAACTATTCAATACTAAGGTATAACCAACACCAACTGAAAAGGAAGGATTGTAAAGACATATGAACCACAGCATTAGACAGTGAATGCCTTTATAAAAGACTTCTGAACATATTTCATTTTTAAAATATTACTCTAATGAATATCTTAATTATAAATTTGATATACATAAATTTGAATTTATGGATGAATTCTCAATAGCATATGGTATTAAAGACTATAGAACTGTTTTAAAATATCTTCAAATGCCTAGTGGTCATCAAACACTAGGGTACATGACTTGCAGCACAGCAGAAGTAGTCTGAATAATCCTACTTGACTCAACTGTGACTGTTTTAAAATGATCTTAGATTAATGTGGTAAATGTAAACTATAACTTTTGGAAACAAGATTGTAAATTCATGTTAGGACCCAGACTTTGATCAGGTTTCATTTCAAGAGTTGGAGGAAAGCTCAAAACTTTTACAGAGATAAAGAAGGTCATTATATATTAATAAAAGGGGTAATTCACCAAGAAGAAATGACTATACTAAATATTTGTGCACCTAATGTCAGTGTCCCAAGATATATGAGGCACACATTGGCAAAACGAAGGGAGAAATAGATGTCTCTACAATAATAGCTGGAGACTTCAATACACCACTCTCAGTATTGGATAGAACATCTGTACAGAGGATAAATAAACAGAAAGATTGAATAATATAATAAATGAACTAGACTTCACAGACATCTATAGATCATTACACCCCAAAACAGCAGGATATACTTTCTTTTCAAGTGCTCATGGATCCTTCTCCAAGATATGTTGGGCCACAAGACAATTCTCTATAAATTTTAAAAGATTGATATTATACAAAACACTATCTATGATCATAATGGAATGAAACTGGAAATCATTAATGGATGGAAAAAGGTAAAATTCATATATATATATATGAAGATTAAACAACACACTCTTAAATATGTCAGTGGGTCAAAGAAGAAATTGCAAGAGAATTCAGCAAATATCTATAGACAAATGAAAATGAGAACACAACATATCAAAACCTATGGGACACTGCAAAGGCAGTGCTGAGAGGGAACTTTATAGCCCTCAATCTTACATTTAAAAAGAAGAAAGAGCTAAAATTGAAGACCTAACTGTACATCAGAAAGAACTAGAAAAAGAACAGCAAACTAAGTTGAAGGAAAGAAATAATAAAGATCAGAGCAGAAATAAATGAAATTTAGAACAAAAAAACAATAGAGAGAATCAACAGAACCAAAAGTTGGTTCTTTGAGAAGATCAGCAATATTGACAAGCACTTAGCTAGAGAGATAAAGAAAAAAAGAGAGAAGACACAAATAAATAAAATCTGAAATGACAGG
>JAQZBX010104611.1:0-10932 GCA_029593785.1 Cabassous unicinctus | reverse complement strand
GATTTGATCATGTCATTTTTCTGTCACTTTCTAGAAACTTTCTCTCCTATCTTGCTCTATAGCTTCCCTCCCTCACAATATTTTATGATGTGACATGCATAAAATAGTCATAATATTATGTATCTCACAGAATTGACAGGATAATTACTGAAGTGTTTGGCACACAATGGCCTGGATTGGGTCAACATCTGAATCCCGGAATGCCCCCTACTTCATGAGCCTGGGAATGGGAGACATTCTTACAGCCAGATTTCCCAGGTGACTATTAGTGAAATGTAGCTGTGCTATCTGGTGGCCTATACCATAAAAAAACCCAGATGCTATGTGTCGGTGCTGCAAGAGGACTCTAAATTTTATTTCACATTTTCAGCTACCACTCCTAAGATTCATTACTGCCACTTCCAGATTGGTCTTGTGGTGCCTCTTCTAGATCGTTCTTACCCCTCTGGACTGGTAATGATTTCCTACAGACTAGAAACTGATTAGTAGTCAAGAGAAATAAATCAGGAAGAACTAAATGCACCTCCCAAACAATTCCTGACTTTGCCAGACTTTCCAAGTTTTCAACAGAAAGCAGGGTTATAACCTGGTTTTTACTGTTTACTGATTGATTTTTAATGATTTCTCCCTCCCCCCAGTAAATGAAGTGCTCTTGATAAATTCCAAAGTCAAAATGCAAAGCAATCTATAAGAAAAATGTTAAGTAAATTACTAAAACAAGATAGTGAATTTTTAGAATATTTTCTCTTATGGCAAATTAACTATTATTGCCAACTTGTTATTATGCAGCAAAAAAACCCAGCAGTTTAATTCCCAAAGGAAACTTGTATTTTTAATATAAAGCCTCTCTAGTTAGAAGGTTTTAAACCATAAAAGAATCTTTAATAATTTGGTAGAAATTTTCCTGGGAGGACTCACCTTTTCTGCTCATGGAAAAGACTCTTGCCTAAAGTGGCAAACTAATTTTTTTATTTTTTATTTTTTTTAGGAGGTACCAGGGATTGAACCCAGGACCTCAAACATGGGAAGCAGGAGCTCAACCACTTGAGCTACATTCACTCCCAAAACTAATTAATTAGAAGACAAAAAACAAACAAACCAAAAACAGCCACAAAACAAACAAAAAATCCCAACCTTTTGTGGTCTTCACAGTTCTCTAATTTATCACCTAGAAGATTCCAAAAATGCTAAAATTGATACAATTTCACCAAAGTCTAGCAGAGTGGGTATATATACCAACCAGTGAACACACAGTCTCGTAAGGGGGTAGAAGCTGGGTGGGATACTAAAAAATTGTATCTCATAATTTTTATATCACCTTGTTTCCCACCTGTATTTTAAATAAGGAATCACCTTAGATTAATAGTTTATGTATGGATTTATTCCATTATTTTTATTCTCTTTAGTGATAGGTTTCCTAAAGTTTAATATAAATGTGAAGATTAGTTGAGATCTTTTTTAAAATCAGTCTCTAGTCCAGGGGCTCTTAATCTTTTTTGTTCCACAGACCCCTTTGCCAGTCAGGTGAAAACTACGGACCCCTTATAAGTCCACACTGTACTGTGTATTATTTAATAAATAAATCACACCCACACCAACACGTCCCCACAAGAATGTTTTTTTGAATTTTCAATTCAAGCTCACGGACCCCTGGTTAAGAAACCCTGCTCTAGTCCAACTGGTGTTTAGGTAAAAAATTAAATGATCTTGTTTTATAAAAATAATTAATTTGTTAATATTAGCCACAAATAATTCACATTTTCACTTAGGACTTTTTAAAAAACTTTTATTTTTTAGGAAGTATCAGGATTGAACCCGGGACTTCAGATGTGGGAAGCAGGCACTCAACCACTGAGCTACAACCGCTCCCCTCCACTTAGGACTGTTGATTCGGCAAACTTTCTGTAGGGAACCACATAGTACATATTTCAGACTTTGGTGGCCATTTGATTTCTATTGCAACTGCCCAACTCTGCCACTGTAGTATAAAAGCAGCCATAGACAATATGGGGAAAAATGCAAGTGGCTGCATTTCTATAAAACTTTATGGACACTGAAATTTGAATTTCACGTAATTTTCACGTTATGAAATAATATTCTTTTGTTGATCTTTTACAACCATTTATAACTTCTTAGCTTTCAGATAACACAAAAATAAGCAGCTGGCTATATAAAAACAGAGAGAGGGCTAGATTTGGCTGAAAATCAGTTTGCCAACCCCTATTCTATAGGAATAAGGTGTGTAGATAAATATTTTATAAGAATGGTTAAGAATCTCTACCTTACATTATCAACATGGCATAGCTTCTTTTCATCATAGTACACCATTACCTTCCAGAGCTAATGTTTCAAAAATTGTGAAGTTTCTTGTTGTCATTCCTCCTCTCTTCCAGAGCATTCCCTCCCCCTTCACTGGCACCCACAGCTGCCTAGGGACTCCTCCCACGGCATTCCCTTGGGGACTGTCCACACCAGATAAAGCCCTATGCTTTAAACCAGGAATTCTTAACCTGATGCCAGAGGCCGCATGAAATTCAATGCAAAATTTTGTAGTATGTTTTACATGTTGTTTTTTTTCTGGGAAAATGGCCCTTAATTACAATATATTCTCAAAGAATTTCATGACCAAAAGTTGATTTAAAACGGTTTTAGTTCTTTTCTGCAGCATTCTTCCAAACCCATGGGTCCTGTTTCCCATCTTCTCAGAACCATGGATTCTGCTTTCCAAGGCAAAATAAGTAAGCTAAAGAAGTACTTTATCTTCCTTCTCCATCCTGGTAATATATGTGCACTTTAACAATGTCCTTAAAATGATACTCAAAGTTTCACTGTTGGAATTACAGATATATTCTGGCAGGTTGGAGGTCTTGTGGTGTCCCTTAGAATGCTCATGTAAATAGTCTTGTATTCTTTGACTTGCCTGACATTTTCCTGTGATCTCCTTAATTTTACTTACCTCCTCTATTTCTTACCTCCCTCATTTGCCTTCCAATTACCTTCTACCTACTAACTTACGTTTTTTCCCAGGAAAGAAATATGAGGTAGTCTTCCTCCTGAGAACTTCCCGACCCTGCCTCATCACACCTCTTGCCTCAAGGTATCCTAATTGCCAGTTCATTTTCCTGTCTTCACCTGATCAGCTTCTTGGGGGCAGGGACTGTGTCTTTTCCTTGTGTTAGCCTCTGTGCCTAGTGCACACACAGTTGGTTCTCATTAACCAGATGATGAACATTGGAATAAAATCTCAGCCTGTTCAAGCACCAGACACAGACACATGCACCCAGAGCCTAAAGGCCATTTCCACCTGAGCTTACAGGTTTATTCTTTGCCATGGCCTTACTTGCCACTGGCCAAAAATTCAACTCACTTCACAAACCAGATACTTCCATCCCCAGACACATGTGCTTTGTCTATGTATATGGCATTTGGTAAAATTTCAAAAAAAATCTGTAATAAAATATCTTTATCATACAGCATTGCTCTATCATAGAAATAAAGGAGGCACTAGTCCAATTATTTATTGACTCCATATCAATAATTCATAGCCCATTTGCTCCTACATACAGAATCCATTGTTCAGGAAGTATCAACATCTATAAACATGAAAAAGACTCCCAAAAGCTATGGAACAATCTTAACCACAGTTCAAAAGGACATATTGCTTGAATATATAATATTTTTAACTATAGGGCTAAAAACTCCATAATTTATTATCTCTTCATAGCAGTTCTGGAGCATCTTAATGGTATTTTAAAAGCTGTAGTAAATAGTTTCGGGATTGCATTATCCAATCTCTCATTCATTCCCAGCCGTCTTCATTTTAAAATTTTTCCTTTTTCTAAATTCTATGTGTTGAGGTTGATCACCTCATTGATTCTGAAGGGAGTTATGAATTGGAATCATCAGAAACCAGGTGACAGCTGTTAAGTAGAAGGACTGAAATGTTGGGGAGGAGGTGCCCATGCAGATAGCAGCTCCAAAGTAACTGCAGTCTCTATTAGGTGGGTAATTTCTACTCTATTTCCCTGACTGTTGCCCACTAGAATGCAAGCTCCATTAGAGCTTACCTGTTTTGTTTTCTCCATATCTTTACTGCCTAGAAGAGGACCAGGTGGATCAGATGCTTAGTAAATATTTGGTGATTGAATGCTTACTGGAGAGACAATGTTTCTATTACATAATTAACCCAATGTCCTTCCTATCCCCCATGGCTTGGATCAAGTTGGCTTCAGGATATAAAAAATCGTATATCCTCAGAGACTGAGGCTAAGGGTCTCTTAATGGATTACACAGAACACCCCCAACTTAGTAACTGTGTAGTGCAGGTTGCTCAAACATTTTGATGGCAAAGCTTAATGAGAAATTAGGATACACTATACACACTTCCCCAAATACATATCTGAAACTGACGTTTTCATGAAACACTTCTACGTGGACTGTATGCTAATATTTTCTGATCTTTTTGTCTTTTCTTATTATTATGATTTTGATAGTCCCAGACCATGACTAATTTCAGGTAATAGCCTCTAATAGATAGGAAATTGTAGTTTGAACAACTCTGGCGTAGAATATTCTCAGTACTGTCCCAGCTGTCAGTCAGTAGAGGCTTGTACCAGGTAGGAGGTAGGGAGAAAAAAAAAAGCACAATCTCTCTAGGAGGAGAGACCCGAGTGCAAATTCTAGTTCCGCCTCTTGTTGGCAAGGTAAACCTTGGGCAAGTAACTTATGTCAACCTCAGTTTCCTAGAAAAGGATGTTAAGCAGCACCCCTGGCCCTTGCCCACCAGCCCCCTCCTTCTCTGAGTCATGATTACCAAAATGTCTCCAGACTTGCCAAATCTCTCCTGGGGGGCAAAATTATCCCAGGTTGAGAATCACTGGGGTCCATAAAGTCACAGTCCCTGAGCTCTAGTATTCCCCTAATGCATCTTGCTCTAAAGAACCTACAGTTTGGGGAAGAAAAAAAAAGAACCTACAGTTTGGTCTATGGGAAAGGACACACCAGAAGCACAGTGCTAAGCTGTGTATCCACAATCACAAGTGAGGCAAGTGAGGGCACAGCACTATAGTGGCGGGAAAACAGGCATGAATCATGTCCACTTGGCCATCATGAGGGGGTGAGACTGAGCTCAGAGTTGGAGGAACATTACATGATGAGCATACTGTGTTGCAGATCGTTGCATTACAATGGGGACTGTAGGAAGGGGGAATAAGGACCTGGGTTAGACTTGTTGCTGGAGGCAGGGATGAGCAAGGATCAGTGGGACCTGCTGATGACTGGACGAGGAGGGTGAGGAATACTAAAGCAAAAGACCAAAAAGCGGCCCCCACCTGGAGGGTTTGGTGAAGTTGTTCATGAGGAATGTAGGAAAGGGGGAGAAAGAGAACTAAATATGGATGATGAGCATGGATGTTTCAGGCTTCAGAGGAGCAGACTATCTGACTAGGTACCCAGCGTGGAAAGGGGCACACTCTTGGCTAAAGACTGAATGCCAGACCAGGAACACAGCTGGTTGTTTTAAAAGGCCTCAGAAATCCTTCTTCCATTTGCATAAAGGCTGAGGAAGGAATTCATTGCGTCTTGCAGCAGTTGGTGTGTTTCCTTGGCCGACAGTATGCAGTAATACTTGAACTATAAAAAAAAACTTAGAAAGAATGAGAACACTAGACCAGAAATCAAATAAAATGTTAGCTTCTATTTACAGGTTCTTATTTAATAGTAAAGAGCAATTACGCAGGACTGCATTATTACCGTCAGAGTTAATATCCTTTACTGGACATTAGTGTCCTTTATTGAGACACAGAATGCCTAGGACCATATGATACAATGTGAAAACAAAAGTGCTCTTTTTTTTCATCATCTTTTATCCCTTATAATGCATTTTTGTAGAATATTAATTGTAAATTTGTTCACCAACAGATTTTTAAATTAAATTGTATGTTAACTAATAAAAGCTTTTATTTAGGCATAGGCAAATTTAAGAGTAAATTATATAGCTGCATTCTTATGTTCATTCATATGCCCACAATGTTATATGTGTTTCTTTTCTAATACCTGCTGGGGTATGTGAATTTGAGCCCACAATAAAACAAAAATCTTATGAAAATGTGTTGTAATTATTAACCTAAAGTTGGAAACTCTCAGGAAAAAAAAGGCATTTAATGTCAAAAACACCAATAATCTTATTAGTAGAGAGTTGGTGGCATTTCTTATAAAGTTAGTTGCTTCAATAGTGAAATAAAGAGCCATAGAAGTAGTAGCAAGAAACTAATAGCAACAGTGTACTGTGTGCCATGTCCAGATGTCAGATAAAATATGGAAAAATGCCAATTGAATACCACCAAGAAAGGAAAGAAAAGTTCCACTCCATGTGACATATGCCTCTACAAACCACATTTGGGCTTGGCAAACCATGGGTAACTTTACAATTCCCAGGGTAACTTAAGCAGGAAATTCGTTGTTTAAAAATGAAATTGTCCTTCCCATTTCCACTGATTCTCAGTTGGTAAGAGTGGGTTGCAGTGGCAGTAAGTGTTGATTAGCTGGTGTAGGAGCCTCTAAGATGGCTCTCAATAACCCTGGCTCCTGGGTATTCATCCTCTTGTGTGGTCCCCTCCCACACTGTACCAGCATTGGTCTGTGAGACCAAAAGTATACAGCAGAAAAGATGTATGTCACTTCCAAGATTAGGTTATAAAAGACTGCAGCTTCTGTTTGGGATGTTCTCTGTCTGCACCCCAATTCCCACCCTCAGAACACTTGCTCTGGGGAGAGCAAGCTGCCTTGTGGTGGGCAACTCTATGGAGCCCATGTGGTGAGGAACTAAGTCTCCAGCCAATAGTCAGCGAGGAAATGAGCCTGCCAAAAGCCATGTGAGTGAGTTTGGAAGCAAATTCTCCAGTCCTCGTTGAGATGTGAGATGTCTGCAGTCCCTGCGAACAGCCTGACTGCAATCTCATGAGACCCACAGGACCACTATAGTTAAGCCACTCCCAGATTCTTGACCCTCAGAAACTGTGAGATAAATGTTTGTTTTAAGCTGCTAAATTTGGGGGTAATTTGTTATGCAGCAAGAGATAACTAATACTGATGCCTTCCTTGTCTTTGACAGAAAGAATTCTTTTAGAAAACTGAATGGCGTTGCAATGACAGAATGGGGAAAGGAAAAAAAAAAAAAAAAAAAGACCCAGGAAAGAAAATCAAGCACCTGCATAATCCTTTAAGGACAATTAGATGGCTCCTATAGTGTTTATTCCTTTATTAATGAGGTATTAACATCCATATCAATCTTTGATTCTAATTATACCTACAGTTTGCAGTTTGTGAAATCCCAGAAAAAGGTTATATTCTTGAACTAATCCATTCCTGTGGGCGTGAGGCCCTTTGATTGCATTAAATTTGGTTGAGGGATCTTTGATTAGATTACTTGAAAAGATCACTTTAGGGCTTTTGATTGGACTACATCAGTGAGGCAGGAGCCAGCCTGGGTCTCCATCCTCTTGCTGGGTTTGGAAAAAACAGAGACACACACAGAGAGAAAAGAAGCTGCCATTTTTTATCCTGCCATGTGAGAGAGGACTCCAGGTTCACTTACAGCTGCAGAAAGGCAAAGAAGCCCTTAGAGACTGAGAGAGGAGGCCCGGAAAGAGACAAGCCCTATGCCTGGTTGCCCATAGCTGAGCTCCGGGAGATGGTAGATTCTGGAGGGGAAGGCAGGGACCTCAGCAGAGATCAGCCGCCATCTTGCTTCACCATGTGGCCAGACACCAGGATTGCCCATAGCTGACTTTGGTGAGAAAGTATCTCTGATGGTGCCTTGATTTGGACATTTCACAGCCTTGGAACTGTAAACTTTTATGCTAAATAAAATCCCGTTTATAAAAGCCAACCCATTTCTGGTGCTTGCATTGGCAGCCCTTTGGCAAACTAAGACAATACCTCTGGTAAATTATGGCACAGCTATATGATGGACACTTTTTTTAAGCAGCTTTATTGAGATATAATTCATATACCATACAATTCATCCATTTAAAGTATACAATTCAATGGTTTTGGTAACAGATATGTACAACCATCACCATAGTAAATTTTAAACATTTTCATTATCTCAAAAAGAAACCCCATATCCTTCAGTTATCATCTCCCATCTTCCAACTCCCCATTCCCCCAATCCCTAAGCAACTACTAATCTACTTTGTCTCTAGATTTCCTTGTTCTAGACATTTTCATAAGAATGAAATCATATAATATGTGGTCTTTTGTGAATGGCTTTTTCACTTAGCATAATGTTTTCAATATTCATCCAAGTTGTAGCATGTATCACTAGTTCATTCCTTTTTGTGGCCAAATAATATTCTATTGTATGGATATATCACATTTTAACCATTCATCTCTTGAAGGACATTTGGGTTGTTTCTACCTTTTTGCTATTATGAAAAATACTGCTATAAACATTTGTGTACAAGTTTTTGTGAAGACATTCTTTCATTTCTCTTGGTATATACCTGGGAGTAGAACTCCTAGTAACTCTATGTTTATTCATTTGAGGAACTGCCAGACTGTTTTCCAAAACAACTTACCACTTTTACATTCCCACCAGTAGTGTCTGACAGTTCCAGTTGCTCTACATCCTCACCAAGTTATTACCTGGCTTTTTTATTCCAACCATCCTAAGGGTGTAAAGCTTATTGTGGTGTATATATATACATACTTTTTAATTTTTTTTAAAAAAGATACTTAGATTACATAAATGTTACATAAAAAATGTAGGAGATACCCATATGCCCACTCTCTACCCCTCCCACACTTTCCCACATTAACAACCTTCATTAGTGTGGTACATTTGTTACAGTTGATGAACACATATTGGAGCATTGCCAATAAATGTGGATTATAGTTTACATTATAGTTTAAACCCTTGTTGTTTTTGTGCTTGCTGTCTGCTCTCTGTGTCTGCTTGTCTTCTCTTCTCATCTTCTCTTTAGGAGGCACCGGGAATCTATCTTGGGACATTGTGATGTGGGTGAAAGTCACTCAATTGCTTGAGCCACCTTAGCTCCCTGGTTTGTTGTGTTTCTCAATGTCTCTCCTCCTTGTCTCTTTTTGTTGCGCCAGCTCTCCGCACCAGCCAGCATGCTGTGCAGGCCAGCTCGCCCTCACCAGGATGCTCCAGGAAATGAACCCAGGAAATGAACCCGGGACCTCCCATATGGTAGACAGGAGCCCAATCACTTGCGCCACATCCGCTTCCCTCATTGTGGTTTTGATTTGCATTTCCCTGATGACTAATGATGGTGACCATTTTTCCATATGCCTATTGGCTATGTTTTTCCTTGGAGAAATGAATATGATTGACTCAATGCAGCCATTTTGAAATAATTTTGATGAAGATCACTGAAATTGGAAAATGTTATTAATATAGTGCTGTGGCAGTTTGAGATTATTTATGAATCCCAAAAAGAGAAACATTATGTTTGTAAACTAATCTATTCCTCTGGGTGTGATACCCTTTGATTGTATTATATTCAAAGATTTTACGTTAACTTGATAAAATCAGTTTAGGACTTTTGATTTGACCATGCAGCAGGGCGTGACTCAAGTTGAGTCCCCACCCCCTTGGTGGGCTGATACAAATGGACACTTACTCAAGAAGACGCACAAGAAGAGAGAGCTCTGTCATGTTTGATCTTGCCCTAGGGAGAGATGAGCCATTCGCCTGATAGTTTGCAGCTAAAGAGAACGAAGCAGCTGAGCAGCTGAGCAACTGAGAAGGCCCGGAAGGAAAGAGCCCTATGCCAGAGACTGATATAGGAAGCCCTGAGAGGCCAGGCAGAGATCCTCTGCCATCTTGCTTCAACACATGGCAGCTGACTTTGGTTAGAAAGAACTTCTTATAGTACCTTGAATTAGACTTTCCATGGCCTTGGGACTGTAACCCAAATAAATACCCTTTATTAAAAAACCAACAGGGGAGCTGGTGTAGCTCAGTGGTCTGAGTACCTGCTTCCCATATATGAGGTCCCAGGTTCAATGCCCAGTACCTCCTGAAAAAAAAAAACCAGCCAACAGATTTCTGGTACTTTGCATCAGCACCCCTTTTGCAGACTAATACAAGTGTTAAAGTATAAAACTATGCATATATAGTATTACACTACTTATATTTATTTTATATAATAAAAATAAACATGCATTAAAGGAGAAAAGGGGCATGCATAAAATTTTATTTGGGATTGTCTCTAGGAAGTGAGACCATAGGAGAATTTTTTGGACGGGCAGGTAGACTGCGAGGTATTTCCTCAGAGGATAGCATAGTCAGTATGTTTTGGAGTCAGAAATCCTAGCTGTGTCACTTAATATAACTTTTGGTAAGTTATTTTACCCCTCTATGCTTTAGATTCCTCATCTTTGA
Organism: Cabassous unicinctus; assembly: GCA_029593785.1. NCBI lineage: Eukaryota > Metazoa > Chordata > Mammalia > Cingulata > Chlamyphoridae > Cabassous > Cabassous unicinctus. Next base: position 524 of record JAQZBX010104611.1, on the reverse strand, counting down.
AATAGGCATAATGTTAATAATGTTAGTAACTACTTCATAAGATTGCTGTGAAGATGAAATGAAAAATTAAATGGATATTAAATGAAAAAATGCAATAATCTCTCAACTATATTAGTTTTTCTGTGTTTTCTGCATTGTGCATATCACTTTTGTAATAAAAAGAAGTGAAATAAAAATTAAAGCATGTTTCCCTGCCCATTAAACCATCACAATGGTTTATCATAGACAACTGGCAGAATGATGTCTGTGACACACCAAATATAAGATATAAAGTCTTAGCAAATACATAACACCTACTACACTCCTAACCATGATTGCATTTTTAAAATTTCAAACAACTTTTACATCTTTGCAAGGTAACATTTCAGCTCATGACTATATTTTTTTTAAGTTTTGGATTGAATTTGTAGTAAGAATAAGGATGTGATACCATAGTATGATGACATTAAAAGAGGGGAAAAAAAGTCAGGATGATTTGTTAGGGTTGTGGAATTAAAATGACTTCATTTCATGAACTATATATA
>JAQZBX010104610.1:0-10932 GCA_029593785.1 Cabassous unicinctus | reverse complement strand
TGAGGTACCAGAGTCAGGGATTAAACCCAAGGTGTTGTATGTGGGAAGCCAGCATTCAACCACTGAAACACATTGGCTCCCCTGTATACCTTTTTTGAAGAAATGCCTATTCAAGTCTTTTACCCATTTTTAAATTGGATTATTTGACTTTTTGTTGTTGAATTGTAAGAATCCTTCATATATTCTGGACCCTAGACCCTTACCAGATATATGGTTTCCAAATATTTTCTCCCATTCTATGGTTTGTCTTTCCACTTTCTTAATAGTGTCCTTTATGCACAAAAGTTTTGAATTTTAATGAACTCTAGTTTATATATATTTTCTTTCATTGTATGTGCTTTTAGTGTCATATCTAAGAAACCATTGCCTAATCCAAGGTTGCACATATTTATTTCTATATTTCCTTCTATTAGTTTTATAGTTTCAGCTCTTACATTTAAGTCTTTGATCCATTTAATTTCTGTAACTCAAATTTTAGATCCAAATGGTACAGCTACTGTGCAAAACATTTTGACAGTTCTTTACAAAGTTAACATAGAATTACCAGATGATCCTGCAATTCCACTTCCATGGGCAATGTATATCGCCCTATGGCTATTTGCAATTCTATAGACCCAAAGGCAAAGCAAATCTTCATTTAGTGTCAGCTACTGCTATTTACTCTAAGAGCATGTGACATTTTGGGGGGGAAAGTTTTCTGCTAACCAACTGCTGTAGATGAACTGGACCTTGAAAGGGTCAGTGCCAACCTGGAGATTTTTCATTTCTATGATTTGTTGCTGTGATCTGAAAGTGTGTTTTAAAACTACATGGAGTAATTATTTCCATACTTGTTTTAAAATCCTTTTCCTTCCCCTGTGTGACTATTCTCTATAATGCCACCATATGCAAGTGAATCGTATATTTTGGTATCAAATATTTCTTGATTTTGACAGAGTACAGCAAAGAAGGATATCAGCTAAAGGAAACAAAGAGCTGATTGAAGGATCTAACTATATGCCAAAAATTAAATGCAAATAAGGTATTGGTAACCAGTAGGATCAAACAGAAATAAATGTGATAATTTTCTTCTTCCAGAGGACTAGCAGCCAAATTGTGTGAAATTAACTCCCCCTCCAGTGAAGTGTGGAGCTCATGGCAGCAGAAAAAGGTGCAGATAGATATCACTCACAGCAAAGCCAGTCAAGATTTGATTCCATTAAAAGGTCATTTTATCAAATGGGTGGATCGCAAGGAAAATAAGTTCATTCAACAGGTTGGCAACACTAAAGTTAAATAGAGGAACTAGTTAAGTCTTAAGACACCACATAAACCGACGTTTAGAGCTTGAACACAGCATGAAGTGATTGTCCACAGACAGGTAGAAAATGTGCCAAAGCATATAAATAACTGATGGCCAATCATTCGTATCTTTTCGAAACAAAGCTGGAAACAAAGATTTTTTTTAAAACGCAGAACTGGTTGGGTCAGTAAGATATTGCTCCCCACACCTGTTTTCTTCTAATATTCTTGTGTGAATATTATCACATGGACTCGGGCTATTTTACCTATTCAACTTCTAAATTGAAAAGATAGTCCTCAAAATAACCAGGAAAAGAAAATCCTACCAGTACCATTACAATTTCTTCTTGCTTTGCTGGTGGATTTATTTCTTCAATCAGTAAATTAAGGCTGTTTTTCCTTGATTGTGAATTTTTTCAAAAGATCTCGTGAAATATTTCTTCCATGGGAAGAGAGATTTCCAACTAATTGAAGTGAATAAACACGCTTCTTTCGAAAGAATGTATCACATTAACAGAGAAAACAGGGCTTGAAAGGAACTGTTAAGAACCATTAGCCTTATTAATGTTATTTTTTGGTACCGTCAAGGGCACTGGGAACTTCAGTCTTTCCCAGTAGAATTTTTAGCTTCTAGGTGAGCCTGCCTCCAGGCTGGAATAATTTAGTCAGCTGACTCTCCTGTAACTCTTATTATTTTTGGCTACATGTGGCAGCTTTCATGCACAAGTGATCCCTTTCTAGTCTCCAAAAGTCTTTTGTAGGACACTGATAATCTCTTTTCTTTCCCAACTTCCCTGCATGAAGTGTGTAAAATCGCTGTTCATACTGGGGATTAAATACAAAGAAATAGATCCTGATTTTGCTATTATTTGTTTAAATAATCTTGAGTGTGGTGGTGTTATTTCTTGCTTTAGCAAGAGAGAGCTCTCCCTCAAAACTAGCTTATTAAATGTTTTCAGTTAGTAATGTTTTTAATAATTATGGTGAGAAAAAGATTGTAAATTATCCCAGTATCAAACTCAATATAGTTGTTATGGAAAGTCACCTTCATTATTTAAAACACTAAATTGATTATACTTAAATCGAAAATGATAGGAGGGATTTCCACCCTAGTCCAGGCAGAATGGTTCCCGCAAAGAAGGGTGGTAAGAAGGGCCGATCTGCCATCAAGGAGGTGGTAACACCAATATTCACAAGCACATCCATGGAGTGGGCTTCAAGAAGGATGCCCCGCGGGCACTCAATGAGATTCAGAAATTTGCCATGAAGGAGGTGGCAACGCCAGATGTGCACATTGACACTAGGCTCAACAAAGCTGTCTGGGTCAAAGGAGTAAGGAAATGTCCCTATATCCACAAGGATGAAGATTCACCCGAAAGCTCTATATATTGGTTATCTGCATACCCGTCACCATCTTCAAAAACCTCCAGACAGTCAAGGTGGAGGAAAACAGCTGATTATTAAAACAAATTATAAATTAACTGCTAAAAAAAAAAAAAAAAGACATCAGGAGCTCAAAGATTTCATATACTGAAACATCGGGTCACATTTATATAATGAGTTTTAGTGCCCACCAATACTAACTAGAAAGTATTAAGTTCCCACTTCCAAGCACCTTTATTTATGTCTTCTGGATTCTAGTTACCACTGCAAGAGGCGGGAAATGGTGGAGGAGGAGAAGTAGCTTCAGAAAGTTTCCAAAATGAACTATGAATTATTTTAAATCCATTTCAACAAAATCCATTTCCTTGTGCCATGAAAGCCCTGTGACATTTCCAGAGCTGCTGTTTACTTTAGGATGTGAGGGATGTTAAAATTCTTTGTGTTTAAACCACAACATTCATGAGTGGCATGAGACAAGGACTCATGGCAGGTTGTAAATGGTCAAGCAATCACTACCGGAAGGAAGTGGGCTATTGAATTACCGGAGTCAAGAGCAGGCAAATCCACCTGGGCTGACAAACTCAGGGAAGGCTGCCAAAAGGGACTGACATCCACCTTCTCATTCACCTGCCTGAGTATATTTAATCTAAAGGAGCAGCACATTTATCTTCATTCATGCAAAGGGAATAAAATCCTAATTACATATAGGAGAATGTTAATACTATGGTTACAAGCTTTTACACAAAATACCTGTTACACAAAAGTACAATGAAAATGCCCTGTGTTTATCAACTATCTCATATCATATATTTTTGGCTTTTAAATCTGTATACTTCACAAAAGTGTTCTCTGAAACACACTGATATTTACAATGCCCTATTGTGTATGAACAGGCGAAGAATTACTATTTTTTTTCTTTACAAATAAAAGGAAGGTAGGCGGGAAGTCAGTCACTTAACCTAAATTCACATACTAAGTTCCTAAAAACACCCCCTTACCATTCAGTCACATTAGACTCCAGTAAGAGTAAATCAGTCATCTTTATTAAATAATAAAATATGGTGAACTTCCAATTACAATATAACAGCAATGATACAGTACTTTATTTTGCATTGTTTGAAATACCCCTTAATTTTCAAATAAGAATTCCAAAAGATTGGATTAATCAAAATGAATTCAAGCCCTGAAAGAGAGAGAAGCCGATTCATACTTTAAAGTCAGAGGATCTCAATTTTCCCAGTTGGCTATTGGAAGTCATTATATCCTCCCAATTAAATTCTCATCCAGATCATGGTGTATAAAGGTGAAATAAAGAGATGATCTTTAATAGAAAAAGCTTTTTATGTTGATTGCTCAGCATTTACATTTTTTAAAAAAAGATAAATAGATTTGCAATTATACACAAGCGTTTCATTTTCAACAAAGGAACCAAAGCAATCCAATGGAAAAAGGAAAATCTTTGCAATAAATGGTGCTAAAATAACTGGAGATCCAGGTGGAAAAATGAACCTCAATCCCTAATCACACCAAACACACAAAAAATTAGAGATGAATCATAGGCTGAAATAGAAAAGCTAGAACCATAAAGCATTTAGAGGAAAACACAGGTGAATACCTTCATGACTTGGGAATAGGCAATGGTTTCTCTGAAAGGTCACAAAAAGGAAGAGAGGGAGGAAGGGAGGGAAGGAGGAAGGGGATATTTAGATATATAAATCGGACTTCATCAAAATTTTTAAAAATTAAAAACTTCGGCTCATCAAAAGAAGCCATTAAGAAAATAGACACCTAAGAGAATACATTCACGAAAAATATATCTGACAAAGGACTGGTATCTAGAATATATAAACAATTCCTACAACTCAACAATAAATAAACAATCCAATAAAAAAATGAACAAAAGATTCTGACAGACGTTTCATAAAAGAAGATACATGAATGGGCAAAAAGCACATGAAAGTGCTCAACATCATTAGTCATCAGGGAAATGAAAATTGAAACCACAATGAAACACTACAGCACATGCACAAGAATGGCTAAAATTAAAATGACTGATAACATAAAATGTTGGCAAGGATGTAGAGCATCCATAATTCTCATACATTGTTAGTGGGTGTGATGGTTAGGCTAATGTGTCAACTCAGCCAGGTAATTGTGCCCAGTTGTTTGGTCAAGCAAGCACTGGGCTAACATAATACAAGAACATTTATGGACTTTAGTCATCAGTGAGTATACTGCATAGATGGCTGATTACATTTAAAATCAACCAGGGAGCTTGCTGTCAGCAATGAGTGATGTTTTATCCAATCAGTTGAATGCCTTAAAAGGGGAAGTGATTTCAGCATTCAGAGAGAATTTTCCAGCTCTTCATTGGACAACCAACATCTCATGGGAACTCATACAAGACCTTCATCGGACCCTCATCAGAGCCCATGGTTTGCAGCCTGCCTGCAGAATCTGGACTTGTGCATCCCTACAGTCACGTGAGAGAATTTTATAAAATCTCATACTATTTACAGATATCTCCTATTGATTCTGTTTCCCTAGAGAACCCTAATACAGTGGGAATGTAAATGATATAACACTTTCGAAAAAACTCAAGCAATTTCTTATAGACCTAAACATATACCTACCCTGTAATTCACTCCTAGATATTTACCCTTGATAACATATGTCCAAAAAAAGACTTGCAGAAGGATATTCATAGCAGCTTTATTTGTAATCACCCTATACTAGATACAGCTTGCACATTCCTCTATGGATAAATGGATAAAAACGCTATGGTACATCCATGCAACAGAATACTACTCAGCAATAAAATGGAAAAACTATGATGCATGCAACAACATGGATAAATTGTAAACATATGGTGAATGAAAGAAGCCTTAAACAAAAGAGTACACACTGCATGATTTCATTTACATGTAGTTCTAGAACAGATAAAACTAATCTATGGAAAAAAAACTAAGAAAATGGTGGGAGGCGGAATTGACTGGGAAGGGGTATGAGGAAATTTTTGGAGAGATGATAATGTTCTATATCTTGATAGGGATTTGCTTGATTTACACAGGTGTATGAATTTGTCAAAACTCACCGAATATTTAAGATTTATGTACCTTATTGTATGCAAATATTACATCAAAAGAAAAATCTAAATATTAAACTGGAGCTAATGGTATGTCTGCTAAAATATTTAGGGGAAAGTGTACTTATGTCCACAATTTATTTTAAAATGCTCCAAAATAAAATAAGATGGATTGATGGATGGAGACAGGGAGGAGATGGAGGGACAGAAAGAGGGAGAGAAGGGAAGAGGGAGAAGCAAAGGAAGGAAAATGTTAATGATAAAATCTAGATAGTGGGTATGGTAGATGGGTGTTCACTATAAAATTCTTTCAACATTGCTATATATTTATAAATTTTCATAAGAAAATGGGACAAAAAGAAGATAGTTTTTAAGAGAAAGAACTGGTCTTTCAATGATCTTAAGATACACACCTTCCTAATAACACTTAACAGAATTGCTTTCCTGTAAGATTATATAATAATAGATGATTAAATAATGTTTTCAATCCATTAAAAAATAAATCAGGCTGATATTTTTAAGGGTCTTCCCCTAATTGTAGATGTATAAGAAGGGGGAGGGGGGAACCCTTAGGTCAAATAAATGAAGAAGTATTCATTGAGCATTTGCTACCTGACCTCTTGCAAAGAGAAAGGACATTGATCTTAACTGCAGGGGCCCCATTGGGCAGGCACAAAGAAAGGAGCAGAAGAGTAAAGATAAACACCCAAATGCTTAACAGGCCCCCAAGGCCCAGCAGTGCAGGGATGGGGGGCAAGGGGGGGAGCAGCCCCAGCAGGACTTCTCCCCTGCATGCCCATCTCCCTTACTTCTCTCCCCAGAGGCCTGTGCACACACTGCTCTGTCTGCACGGCTCTCCTCCCACTGCCACGCTTGAGTGTTTCACCTCATTCATCGGGCACAGTCCAGGCCCATTTCCTCAGCAACACACTCCCCCACCCAAAGTCCGGGTCAAGTTCTTTGTTATACAGCTTTGGAGTACAGTAGTCCTTTATTTGAGAGCCTTTAATTCAGTTCATAAACACATGGTCACTGGAGGGAGCATTTGAGTAATGTGTGTCTCCTGTACTAGATTTTAAGTGCCATGAGAGAAGGAAATGTATTTCCTTTTTTCATTCCAATCGGTCCCACCAATAAGCAGCATCTGTTACATAGGAAAACAGAGTTGGAATTTTTTCTTTCCATAGAAAAGGAAGGAAACATTGTTGTAACCATATGACACTACTGCCAGGATAGCTTGTTAATAAAATTAATTCAAGAAAAGATTTTAAAAAGTTAAAAGAGAAAATATTTTATAGAATCAAAAATCTTAGGTTGGAAGAGACATCGTGGATCATCCAGTCCACCTGTGTTTGACTCTACTCGTTTCAAACTTAGGATGGCTTTAGCACAATTTTTTTAAGTATTTAAATCAAATTGTTAAAGAATTGAAAGCAAATCAATTAGTTCAGAAACTGATCATTATGTAATGATTTAGTACAAAGATCGATTCACAGTAATAGTTACAATAACTAATTATTATTATTAGTAGTAGTAGTAGCAGCAGCAGTGGCAGTTCCAGGAAATCTACAAAGTTATGGGAGGAATGCATTATTGTGAAAAGAACACACGTTTTGGACCATAAAAAAAACAACCAGAATTAAATCACAGCTCTGCCACCAACTGGGCATATGGCCTTTGGCAATTTGCTTAATATCTCCAGACATCAGTTTTTTACTCCTATGAACTAGGAAAATAATAGCAGTGTAGTTAGGATTAGAAATATATATGCATATCACGGCATCCAATAAACGGGAGCCAAAAAGATTATAACAGCAATGAAGCTGAATGAGAATCTCTTTGCCCTCAAAGGGCTCACAGAAGAGTAAGGACATAGCTATAACCTCCAATTCTGTGTAGTAAATGCAACAATGGAAGAATGTCACAAAGAGGAACTGGAGAGTAACTCTCAGGCCTGGCGGTCTGCTGGAGGAAGAAAGAGTTTTGTTTTTTAAATTAATGACAAGAATTTTTTCAGGTTGATTAAAAAAAGGGGGGGGGGCATTCAGGGCACAGGAATACTGGTGTGTGTTCTGTATGATCACAGCAGAATATTCCAAGGTAGGGCATGGCCGGAGGTGATGTTACCGGATTTAGTCTAGGTTCTTGACTTATGCTGCAGAAATGAATTTCAGAGCACATCAGGTGAGCGAGGCCAGCAATTTATTAAGGTAGGGAGAGAAGAAAAATGGGAGTAGATAACAGATCACGGGTAGAGGGTAAGGGGCTGAAAAGTGATAGAAAGGGCTGATTTATAGACTACAATTTCCCATTACAGATTATAAATGCCCAGGCTTTACTTGCGTGTTGATCCGCGCAGGGAGGACATGGCAAGAGCAGGTGCAGAAGCCACGAGGGCCCCAAGCGGAGCAGCAGGGCGCGGAAGCCGCGGGCAACAGGAGAAGAGGGGGGGAAGACGGGTCAGGAACAGGAGCAGAAGGGGTGGTTTGACCTTTGCACTTGCCTTTTAAACTGTTAATTATTCCACCCCTTTGCTAATGGTATGGGAGGAGTCCCAGGTGTTTGCTGTTTTGATTGATTACCCCACCCATCAATCCCCCAGGTGGGGCCAATGATAATGTCCTGGGAGCTTATCAGAGAATCTCTTGGGAATCTCTGGGAATCTCATTCTGCGTGGTGGAAATCTCGTGAGGATCTTCCAGCAGGCATCTTGGGGTATTGATGTCCAATGGTTCTTTCTGCCAGGTTCCAGATCTATCTATTCATTCTCTACATGAAGCCTGCTTCAGTGGGGTACCTTGTATGTCACGATAAAATGTGTGGATTTCACCCAGTGGGTGATGGGGAGACAGTAAAGCGTATTAAACAGGGGAGAAAAACAATCAAACTAATCTTTTAGGAAAATCCCCTTGGGAGTCCAATGAGGGATGGGTTAGAAGGGGCAAAGCAAGAGACAGGGAGAGAGGAGCGTGAGGATGGAAAGGAGAGAAGGGATTCAAGAGATAGTCAGGGATAGAGGCAACAAGATTGAGTGATGTGGCATATAAGGGGGAGAAGACAGGGGTCCTGGGTGACTCATGAATTTCTGGCTTGATGGAGTAAGTGGGTAGACAGACAAATATGGTTCCATTAATCAACGTAGAGAATAAAATAGTAAGAAGGGGGAAGGTGGGAATCAAAGGGAAACTGAAGTGAAGACAAGAAATTTGGTCTTAGACATATAGAGTGTGAAGTACCTGTAAGCCACAGGAAAAAGGAGATGGTATCCAGTAGGAAGGGAACAGATCTTAAGGACTGGGTCAGGGAATCACATTTTTGGAGCCATCTCTTATCCAGGGAAACAGTATGGTGTGAAACGGATAAGGGCCAAGCACAGAATGCTGGGGATACCAGCCCGTAAGGGGAGATGGAGAACAGCTGAACAAGCAGGAAAGCAGAAGTGAGAAAAGGAACATGGAAGCCAAAAGAAGGAAGTCATTCACTAAGGAGGGAGTGAGCAGCTGTGTCAAAAAGTACAGGGAGGAAAACAAGATAAGGAATGGGATACAACCATGAAGTCAGATAGCATGGAAGCCATTGGTCACTTTTGCTAGTGGAGTTTCAGCCAAGAGAATAGGGCAGGAAACTAGACTGCAGTGGGTTTGATACCGAACAAAAGCGGGTTCTTTTCTCTTGATGTGTCTTTAAAGCCAATTCCTGGATACCGGGGTTTCAAAGAGAGAGTTTTATTTGGTTGCACAAGCAAAGGAGGTGAGTCATCTTAGGTGGCCCAAAAACTGCTCCCCGATTTGCAGAATTTCTAAAATTTTATAAGATCAGGACGTTAATGAGTAACTGGGGTAGAGTTTGCACCGGCTCTTTCATTAATAAACATTAAAGGACTGAAAGAGGTTGGGGTGAGTATGGGGGAGGAGTGGGGGGAATATGGGTGAACTACAAGGTTACAACCATTATCAGAGATCAAGGCATCAGGGAGGCGAGGATACCGAAAACAAAGATCAGCTATGAGGTTTTTCATATGGATATCAAACCGAGGCAGGTGGTGTGGTCACCCATCCAATAGAAATGTTCATATGCTAAGGTAAGAGCAGTCTGGAGCAATCATTAGAATAGCAGGTACAAGTGGCCGCAGACAAGGGTAAGATTCGCCTGGAATAATCATTACAATGGCAGGTTGTTAGTGGCCACAAGCAAAGGGTGAAGTCAGTCTAGCCAGTTTCAGTCATTTCAGATATTAACCCTTTTGGCTAATTTAAAAGGCATCTATATAATGTTTCAGTAATCTCAATTATTTGCTAATTCTTAACCCTTGGTTACAGGTTGAGAAGTGAATGGGATGGTGCAAAAAAGACAGTGATGGGAAGCGGGTGTGGCTCAGTGGATAGAGCCCCCATTTACCATTTGGGAGGCCCAGGTTCGCGTCTCGAGGCCTCCTTGTGAGGGCACCCAGGCCTGAGCGGTGCGGTGGGCTGATGCAGCAACCTCACGGCAGGAAGCGGGTGTGGCGCAATGGATAGAGCACCCGTTTACCATATGGGAGGCCCTGGGTTCGCTTCCCTGCACCTCCTTGTGAGGGCAGGCCGGCTTGCGCCGTGGGCTGATGCAGCAAGACCTCACAGCAAGGGGGAGATAAGCAGACACAGAGAAGACACGCAGCGAATGGACACAGCAGCACAAGCAGCAAGGGGGGGATAAATAAAATAAAATAAATAAATCTTTAAAAAAAAAAAGTGATAATAGAGCTATCAAAACGCTTGGTTGAGAGAGACAATTGAAGAACATTTTCGAAATGTCCACGGAGATATCTTTAAATAATATGTTCGTGTATTTTCCTAAATCTGAAAGAAACCATTCCTTGAGATCTGCTTCATTCAGGCAGAAAGACTGCTCAAGGCACAATTTGTCCTGACCCATACAAAACTTACAGTCTCAAGAGTAAGATTCATTTTTATCACTGTTTTCTAGAGAATATTGGCCTCAAAAACATTACTTTGTAATTTAACATTGGGCAAATTTCCCCAACATATTTTGATTAAAGGAAAACTTAGATCCCTAATTCTGGGCTCTTCATATTGCCATTTTCACCTGCAGTCATAAAATCTTTGTTTTGCAGTTCTGTTAATGCTCTATTTGCAAAGCCTCTCACATCTGTACTTTCTCCTCTTTTCCCACGGTCTTTAAAA